>BLSH010264838.1:2554655-2565627 GCA_018402905.1 Glandirana rugosa
TTGGACATAAACTGGATAGTTAATAAATAGATTATAAGCCATAGTAAATAACAAAGCTTACTTGTGATAGCCGATATATGTATCCAAATATCATTGGGGACGCCACACCAAAAAGAGGAATTTTATGAAATTATTTGAAAGACCTATTTTAATGCCAATACAATCCTGAGGGAGTGTCATATAGTTCATAGGCTTTTTCTATAAACAAAAGCAGAAGCAAAATAGAGGGATAAGATAAACTAATAATGTGTTCAGTACATATATAGCATGAATTTGGATACCCTGTGTGTGGCAACTCACATCAAATCCAGGGTTTCGCCTCAGAACCAGGATCGGATAATTAACAGTGACATGTGCGTGGAGATAATTCTCCGCTGCATAGAGTCTGTAAAAGCCAGATAAACAAGCGCTTAGACATGAAAAAAGTCTCGAGTTAAAGAGTAATCCTCAGCGAAAAAATTTGAGTGTATTACCTGGTAGTGGCGTGTACATTCATTGTTTTATCTTTAAACAACTTTATTGGTTTTTGATCAATCTTTCAGCACCGCATAATCCCCCCTGGGGAACAAAACTCTCCCTATTCTACTCTACACAAAGAGCCAGAGCACCCCCCTTAAGGAAGGAGGAAGGCCCTCTACCCGCAGGAATTCTTGATGGATTCTAGGATGGACAGCTGTCCATGCTAAAAACCTACAATGAAAGACATAAAGAACATTTTTGCCGACAGAAAGAAATCAAAATCACACATATTACTTCTTCCCATGTTTATTCTATCAGGAGGGAGTTATTATCCTGCTGGCAGAAGTAAACAAAAAGAAACAAAAATTGAACAGTTCTTGTTGTACATGGTGTCAGGAGAGACATAGTCCAGACCACACTCCAGAGCAACTCTGCGCTGACCCTCAGGAATTTGGAAAACCTGGGCAGTTCTGTTGGATTCTTTTTTCCAGGTAGGTGTTGGGGGACCTCTTGACCCACTACCTGTATTCATCTGCTCTAGTCTGGGTGGTGGAGGGTCTGTTGTAGAAGAGTTGTCTGCTGATGGGGGTTCCTGCAGCTCCTTCAGCTCCCACAGCAAGATCTAGCACATCTACTACCTTGGACTGGATCTCTTCCTTGACCCGGGATCCTCCCATCTCCCATTCCTCCTCCGAGCTTCTGTGTGATGACCAATCTGCTATCTCCTCCAGGGACCCAAATTCTGCTTGCAGTCTGGGGGAACCTTGCTCTATGGCTCACCTGAGGGCACATCTCCCTCCTGCACTGGTTCCTTCCAGTAGGGTCAGCAGAGTACATAGGAGCAGCCGGTATTTCAGGGACAATTTCTGGTTCCTACTTGGCAGTACTTACAGTTACCAGGTCCCTGACCAGGCCGCAGGCCACAACAGATCTCTCTTCCCTTATGTCGCTGTTCTTCGTAGGGGAGTCACCAGGCTCAAACTCAACCCTGCATTTCACAGATGATCAAAGGCCCGTTCTGGCCTTCCGGGTCTTTCGTGACTGTAATTGGCAGGTTCACACTGAGGTACGGTGGCCCCTCCTGGCTTGACACTAGCCAGGAGAGTGGCTCATCACAATGCCCGCACCGGACCCAGGCACTGACCATCGCGGTCGGTATCCTGCATTCTGGACACAGCAAGCACAGTCGCTCCGTCCCCTCGATCATCCAGAGGGTGAATCCCCTGCTATGCTCCAACTGAACACCGGTGTCCACTAGTGTCCGACCCTACGGATCGGTCAACCAGGTCAGCATTAAAAACACATGACCACACTCCGCCATCTTTCTCCTCTCTCTCGGTGTGTTTGTGTTTTGCTTTGCGTTTATCTATTAAGATTCTTGCGATAAAACCAAGGAAGCTTAGACTTCTGTAGTGTATTAATGCTTTACTAAAAAGAAAAGCTGCACATACAACTGTAGGATACACAATACAAAACAACTGTCACGTACCTGGTGGTCGAGTCTGACTTATGCAGGGAACAACCTCTCTTAAGGCCCTGGTTCGTGAACCCCTGATAGTGTAGACAGTTCGGGAGCACAGGGGGGCACGAGGGCTGGACTTGGTCACTGGTGGTCGGCGAAGGTCCGCTGGAGCTCGTGCTTGGCAGAAGCATGGTGGTGCGGTCCCTAACAACAAAGATAGGGGTATATACGGCATCACAGATAGGGATATACAGCACCACAGAAAGGGATATACATCACCACAGATAGGTATATACAGCTCCACAGATAGGGATATACAGCACCACAGATAGGGATATACAGCACCACAGATAGGAATATACAGAACCACAGATAGGTATATACAGCACCACAGATAGGTATATACAGCACCATAGATAGGTATATACAAAACTACAGATAGATATATACAGCACAACAGATAGGGATATACAGCACTACAGATAGATATATACAGCACCATAGATAGGAATATACAGCACCATAGATAGGGGTATACAGCACCATAGATAGGGGTATAACAGCCCCCCCCCCAGCTGCGGGGCTCACGGCACTGACAGTGCACCCCCGGGGTAGTCGGGACATCAAAGTCCCGCACTTACCCCATCTAGGAACGGGCAGCAAGTCACTGAGCAGGCAGTGTCCGGCGAGCGATAGAGCAGGGAGTGGCTTGGCTTCGGCCGTGCATCCCCCTCCTCCCCCGACGAGAAAGGCGGCCAATAGGATAGCCTGTCTTCTCCACCAATCGGGAAACTGGTTCATTTGCCTTTCTAAGGGCTTGTGGCGGCACGCTTTGCACCACAAGCCACACTTTATCAAAGCCTATTAGAGCCTATGGCTCTATTGAGATGGTTCAAAGAAACCCCCTGCCACAGTAATACATGCGGCGGGCGCCTCAAAGCGGCCGGCCGCATAAATAGGGAGTGGTTGCAGACGGCCATGGATAGATTCATGCTATGCATGAATCTATCCATGGCATAGAGGGGGTGGCGAGGACAGAGGGGGCGGCGGATGGGCTGCCACTGAATGAAAGACATAAAGAACACCATCCTACCACTAACAACTACCTGTACATAATTTCTGTCAGGAGGGGGTTATTATCCTGCTGACAGAAAAAAATCAACATCACACACATTACTTCTACCCATGTTTATTCTATTAGGATGGGGCTATTATCCTGCTGACAGATAGCCAAGCCTGTATAAATTTACCTACATTTACAAAAAAAGCTATCTGCATTTCAAGCACTAGAGGGTGCTACACTGGGAACAACTAACTAGCTTCCTGTTGTGTCTCTGTTTAAGGAAGGGCATGCCAATCGACAAGATGGCTCCTCTGGACAAACTTCTGTGCACAGGCTAATACATGTTTCCCTTTGTGTGCGCAGAAATTGGTACTTGCTAATGCGCTCCGGCACTCACATGCGCTTGTGACAGATGTTGGTGCCAAACAGGCTATTCAAACTGGGCCAGTGCTCCTTTGATTCTGCTGACCTGGCTTGTCTTGACCACTCTCTGAACTTCGCCTTCACTGAGCTTGGTTTGTCCCCTTACCTCTGCTTCTGTCTGCTCCATTGGCTCCTGCTTCACTGATCAGATCCAGACCCAGCTTGTTACCTGACCACGCTCCTGCCTGTGCCCTGTACCCGATCCATCCTGTCAGTGTATGACCCAGCCTACCTGTTCCCGCGACTCTGCCTGCTGTCTCCGGTACCCGCCCACCACCCTGCTGTTCTGGTTGACCCACAGTCTGCTACCAGCAACCGTTTCTGCTGCCCGCTATCACCAGTGACTTAGTCTGCTACCTACCAGCCAGCTTTCTGGAGGCTTCTGACGACTTCAGCTGCCCAGCGTGGACACCTGCCCTGATGCTACCAAGACTTACAGGCACTTGTGCCCCTCTGTACTCCTGCACCTTCAGTCTACTTTATCAGGGGCCCCAAGTCAGAGGTGTAACAGAGGCCTCCCTCATCATATCAGACTCTGCTAACAGGTACATGATACTCCGGGACAGGAAAAGAAATTTCCCTAATGGTACACAGACAAAAAAAAAAAGGGGGCGGGGGGCTTTATGTTCACTTTAAAGTACTATTAAATACCTGATTAAAAAATATTGTGTAAACTTGTAAGAGAAGAACATGAAGGGGTCTGGGATACTCCCAAACACTTGAGCATAATAGACAGAGGAAACTCTCATCTCCAGCAAAATAGAACAGTCTGTCTCTCGCAGCTGGGTACTATAAGGTAGTTTGTCTGTAGTCTTATGGCTGAGGACCATGAGGTAATTGGCAGTACAAGTAGAAGAAGGCTGGTTCAGTCTCAATGCTCACAGCTGGGGACCATGAAGTAGCTTTTAGCACAAGTAGAGGTAGACTAGAACAATCTATATAGCCACAGCTGGGGACCATGAAGTAGATTTTAGCACAAGTAAAGGTAGACAGGAACAGTCTATATATTCACAGTTGGGACCCAATGAAGTAGATTTTAGCACAACTAAAGGTAGACTAGAACAATCTATATAGCCACAGCTCGGGACCATGAAGTAGATTTTAGCACAAGTAAAGGTAGACAGGAACAGTCTTTATATTCACGGTTGGGACCCAATAAAGTAGATTTTAGCACAAGTAAAGGTAGACTGGAACAGTCTATATATTCACAGCTGGGGGCCATGAAGTTATCAGGAAGGTGCTGGCCATATTGCAGCCAAAACTCCTAGGCAGAGGCAGATACGCAGACGTGCTTCTGCAGGTACCCGTTTTGCCGGGCATGGGTTAGTGCATATGTGAACACGCGAACACAAATGAGCATGCCTGTTAACCAATAATGCTGGTACCAAATGGCCTATATAAGGGCAGCAGCTGCACTAGTGCATTGCTGTCTGATCTGCAGCTTTACCCTGTTCCTGTGATCTCTACTTGATTCCTGTTTTTGCACTCCACCTATCTTGACCTCGGCTTGCTATTAAGACTTTGTTACATCTTCCATCTGCCTGATATCCTGTTGCCAACCTCTGCATGCATCTTGACTATTCTCTGCCTGCTATTTATGCTTATACCCGATCCTCCGTTGCTAACCTGGCTTGTCTGACTCTGCATCCAGTTATCCGTCTGTCCTGCTCTGCATATATGCTGGTCCTAGATCTGCTGTGTGCCTGCATCTGCTGTTCCTGTTACCATCTGCTGCTTCAGCCATCCAGCCCAGCTCAGGTGACACACCTGCCACACACTTCTGCAACCAACAGAAGATCTTGCAGGTACTCTTACCTCATCTCGCTCTTGCGGCCACTGTCACAACACCAGTGGTCTTTGAGCTGGGGCTGTACGAGAGGTCTCCCTTTACACATCAGGGTCTGCTACAAGGTACGTGACAGAAGTAGATGTTAGCACAAGTAAAGGTAGACTGGAACAGTCTATATATTCAAGGCTGGAGACCATGAAGTAGATTTTAGCACAAGTAAAGGTAGACTGGAACAGTCTATATAGTCACAGCTGGGGACCATGAAGTAGATTTTAGCCCAAGTAAAGGTAGACTGGAACAGTCTATAAAGTCACAGCTGGGGACCATGAAGTAGATTTTAGCACAAGTAATGGTAGACTGGAACAGTCTATATAGTCACAGCTGGGGACCATGAAGTAGACTGGAGCAGTCTATATATTCACGGTTGGGGACCATGAAGTAGATTTTAGCACAAGTAAAGGTAGACTGAAAAGACTATATATTCATGGTTGGGGACCATGAAGTGGATTTTAACACAAAGTGGAACTAGCCTCTCCTATCTTTTGTCAGCCAAGGAAGCTGACGTCATAGCCTCTGATTTGCAACTGCCATGGTGCTGCACATGCGATCAGTTGTGATTCCAGCCATTTGATGGTTGAGAACACAAGCAAATGTGGCAGGAAATATTCCCGGCATGCTGGGAATGTAACTGTTTTTTAAACCATTAAATTGATGGGTTTAGTTCCACTTTAACAGCCTCCTGCCACCATCTGGGGAAACCTTCCAAAGGATTGTCTAGGCCCTTATTAGACAATAATTATCAGCCAATATTCAGGCTATTCATTTAAATTCTCCCTCCCTAAGCTCCAGCAACCTCTTCTAGAGGTAGGGGGAAGCAATCATACTCCCATCCTGTGCAGCTCTGAACAGACCAGACTGAACAATTACTGTTCCTGATTACAAAAGCCAAAAACTAATTTTACCTAGCAGCCTAACTAGGAGGGTGCTACAAATGCTTCCATGGATTTCCATTCTGTATGTATATACATATTTAACCCTTTTATTATGTTTTTATTACCTTTACCCATTCCAGTGGCGGCTAGTGAAATGTTAGGATGGGGGGGCCAGACCATGCCCTTCCTTTTTGACCCCTCCCACTTCTCATAAGCCCCACCCCTTATATTTTTAACCCCTTGTGTCAGGAGTATACAGCCCAGCATCACCAGATAGGGTATACAGAGTCACCAGATAGGAGTATACAGAGCACCAGATAGGGGTATACAGAGTAACCAGATAGCAGTACACACTTACAGAGCACCCGATAGCAGTATACAGAGTCACCATATAGCAATATACAGAGTCACCAGATAGCAGTATACAGAGCCCCAGATAGCAGTATACAGAGCCCCAGATAGCAGTATACAGAGTCCCAGATAGGGTATACAGTCACCAGATAGGGTATACAGGGTCCCAGATAGGGTATACAGAGCCCCAGATAGGGTATACAGGGTCCCAAATAGGGTATACAGCGTCACCATATAGCACTATACAGAGCACCAGATAGCAGTATACAGAGTCCCAGATAGGGTATACAGTCAAAAGATAGGGTATACAGGGTCCCAGATAGGGTACACAGAGCCCCAGCTAGGGTATACAGGGTCCTAGATAGGGTATACAGAGCCCCAGATAGGGTATACAGGGTCCCAGATAGGGTATACAGAGCCCCAGATAGGGTATGCAGGGTTCCAGATAGGGTATACAGAGCCCCAGATAGGGTATACAGAGCCCCAGATAGGGTATGCAGGGTTCCAGATAGGGTATACAGAGCCCCAGATAGGGTATACAGAGCCCCAGATAGGGTATACAGTCACCAGACAGGGGTATACAGGGTCCCAGATAGGGTATACAGAGCCCCAGATAGGGTATACAGGGTCCCAGATAGCAGGGGTATACAGGGTCCCAGATAGGGTATACAGTCACCAGATAGGGTATACAGTCACCAGATAGGGGTATACAGGGTCCCAGATAGGGTATACAGAGCCCCAGATAGGGGCTCGCAGCGCCCCCCCCCCAAAGTCGGGACAAGTCTCGCACTTACCCCATCCAATAGCCAGACAGGAGTGTGCAGAGATCAGCTTGCGGAGAGCGGGCTGATACTTTGCAGAGCTTCACTTGCGGACAGCGTGCTGAAGCCTGGAGTGGATGGTCTGTGGGGTGGGAGTCGGGACTGAAACCCGGCGGAGTGCTGCACCTGCGTGAGTAATCACACAGCCAGCATGTCCGCCATAGTCCCGCCCCCAGCATCCAATGCTAGTCAGTCACTGGCTTAGCGCAGCCAATTAGTGAAAGCAAGTGCGCCTCTTTGGTGCACTTACTTTCACTTTTATGACTGACCAATCGGCTCACTACTTGCTGTCAGCAGACAGCTAGGAGTAAAGAAAAAAAAAAAAAACCTCAATATACCGGCGCCTCCTGTAGGGGGTCGGGCTGACTTTTTTTTTTTTTTATACTTGTCAGCGGCAGGGAGGCGGCGCCCAAGCGCCCCTTATTGACCAGCCGCCGCTGCCCCATTCTGTCATTTATTACAGGTATTTATATAACATATACAATTTATGCAGCACTTTACACTCATACCAGTTCCTGCCCTCAAAGAGCTTGCCATCTAAGGTTCTAGTCTAACATGCATATAGTCACGTGCACACATGCTTTTGACAACTTAGATAAGGGCCAATTAACCTACCAGCATATTTTTGAAGTGTAGAAGGAAAATGAAAGACCTGGAGGAAATTACGCAACAGAGGGAGAACATGCAAACTCCATACATTAAGGTCTGTTTTTAGATAGGCAGTCAGAGGGCAGTAAAAACAGGCGACTACTGAATTTTACCATACCCAAACCACCCACCCGTACTATGAAATAACAGCCAGACAGGGATGTGTACATGCCGCAGCATTTTTAACTTGGGGTGCAGCATTTGGCAAGCGGTACCACTCAAACTCACATGCAATTGTGGCACAGTACTGGAACATTATAGGGTGAAATCAGGCAGTGAGGAGGCCATATGAGGCCTCCTCATCGCCTGTCAAAAGCCCTGTGAAAAGCAATCAAAACCATATCGCTATTCACTGCAAGTATAAAAAAGCACTAAGTGTCCAGACTGGGATTTGATCAAGACCCTAGTGCCATGCAATTTCCAGTCAAGGACCACACAAACTTTCTAGAAAGCACTGATAGTGGGACACCATGTCCCATGAGCACTAATGCTCACATTAAACTGTGTATACACTGTTGTTTCATTGGTTCTCTGCTAGAGGTAGGTGAATTACATGCCCTATTCGTCTCTAGCCTCTGTGCATGTTGGCAAAGAGTACATAGAAATAGCTGTGTAGTCCTGGGGGAAGGGCACTGGCACTGTGGTGGCTCCATAGAGACACCTCTAGAGATAGGAGCCACTGCAGAAAAAGAAGTGCATTTCAGGAATCTAAACAAACAATTCTGTGTGATTGGAAGTGATTAAAAACAACATGCAATAGCAAACAAGATATACTGTAAGGCTGATGTCAGAAAAGTGGTCTGTTGTTAGAGACAAATCAATGAGGGTAGGATTGCTGAGAGCATGTTCACTCATGCCTGACGTTCGTACTTTACCAATGGTGGGCAGCATAAGCCACTATTTACCTTTTCTGTTCAAAATGTCATATAGTGATATTTCATTCATGACTACATCAGTTTAGCTTTGATGTCTTGCATAAAAATGTGGCCTGTCTGCATTTCTTCACACTGTACTTAAAAGAGAAGTATGGGTATTTTTTTTATTTTATTTATACTTACCTAAGTGGATGCTGCATCTGTCGCCTGGCACCCCTAACACTGAGAGCTGAGCGATCGAACACCGCCAATTGCTCTGTTCTCACAGCTCGAGGGGAAAGAGCTTCTGTCAGTCAGCGGCTCTCTACTCTGCCCCCTCTTCACTCACTGGAACACTGGGCTGTGGAGTTGGTGGGAGTGGCCAGCTCAGGTTCTCAGCCGGGAGTGGCCAAATCACTAAAATCTTCAACCACCTCACTACCAGTGACTCTCCAGCAGCAATAATTGGAGATTTCGACGAGTTGCCTGTTTTTACATTATAATGAGCGGATATTGTTAGTCCACCCGCTAGTAACCAAGGCTGCCTCCAAGGCAGCGACAACTTTTTTCCTCCTTACCTGGTGTTCTGTCAAAGCAGGCAACGTACCGTAGTGTATACGCTGCTGGAGTTCTGTGAAAAACAGCCAAATCATCAACATCTCCAATTATTGCTGCTGGAGAGTCACTGGAAGTGACGTGGTTAGAGATTTTGGCGAGCTGAAGTTTTCGGCAGAACACCGGGTGCCGGTCAAAGAATCTGGGCAGATCCCAACTCTATGTTCGTGATGAAGCCAGAGCTTGGACTAGGGTTGCCACCTCATCACTTTAAACCCGAACACATATGACATTACACAGGTCCTGAGGCTAAATGAATGCAGATAAGGCACCAAGTGAGTTTAATTACCACCTTAATCTGCCAGAGAACCTGTGCAATTCATATATGTTCGGTTTTAAAGGGATGAGGTGGCAACCCTAGCCTGGACCGAATCGGTGACGTCAGCAGAGAGTGGACTGCAGCCCGCTGTCTGCTGAAAACGGGTCACAGGAGTGCAAAACTAATTGCACTCCTGTGATCCATAGAAGTACAGACAAACGAGCTTTGGCTGGACTTCTTTAACCACTTCACCCCCAGCGCCGTAAATTGGCGGCGGCTACTTTTGAGTTGCTGTACTGGGATATAGCCTGCAGCTGCTGGATATATCCTGGTACTGCTTTTTAGAGCGGATGGTCGGCTATCCGGGGATAACGACTGATCCGGCTCAGGAGCCGCTCGATCATTATCCCCGGGGGCGGGAGGGGACACCCCCCCCGCCGCTCTTCTCCGGCCTCCCGTCCCACCGGGAGACCGGAGCTATGATCCAATGCGTCCGCCAGCTCAGAGGAGACCTTATAGAAGCCGGAATCGGCTCCAAGCGGGTCTCCTTCAGCAAATTCCTAAAAGCGTTGTCACAATGTCACTTCCAGTTTACTCGGCGGCTAATGGCGCCAGTTTTAAAAAAATGACAGTATTCAAAATCGCCGTTTTTGGCGATCTGAATACTGTGAAGTGCAAAGGAGGGATGGGGGGTCCTTCAGACCTACCTGCCCTTCATAAAGAGTACCTGTCACTATATATTACTATCACAAGGGATGTTTACATTCCTTGTGATAGCAATAGAAGCGATCAGAATTTTGTGTTAAAAATAAATAAAATTAAAAAAAAAAAAATTGAAAGCGCCACTGTCCCCATGAGCTCACGCAGCACAGAAAACAAATATGTAAGTCGCGCCCGCACATGAAAACGGTGTTCAAACCACACATGTGAGGCATCACCGCGATTGCCAGAGTGTGAGCAGTAATTATAGCAAAATACCTCCTCTGCACCTCTAACCTGATTACCGTTAAAAAATTTTAAAACGTCACCTATGGAAATTTACTGACTTTGTCACCATTCTGCGAGTGTGCGCAATTTTCAACCGTAACATGTATGGTATCTATTTACTCGGCGTAACATTCTCTTTCACAATATACAAAAAAATTGGGCTAACTTTACTGTTGTCTTATTTTTTAACTCAAAACAGTGAAATTTTTCCAAAAAAAAAGACCGCTGCCCAAATACCGTGTGACAAAAAGTATTGCAACGATCGCCATTTTATTCTCTAGGGTGTTTGAAAAAAATATATATATAATG
>BLSH010264838.1:2575443-2587804 GCA_018402905.1 Glandirana rugosa
CACCGTCCCGTACCTATCCCTCCCGCCGCCCCGTACCGCCCTCCCTATCCATGCCCCGCCGCCCTCCTATCCATGTCCCGCTGCCCCCTATCCATGCCCCTCCGTTCTGCTATCCATGCCCCGCTGCCCTCCCTATCCATGCCCTGCCACCCTACCTATCCATGCACCCAGCACGGGCGCATGAATTACTGTGGGGGGGTGTTTGTTTTTTGAAACACTGATTAGAGCCATAGGCTCTAATAGGCTTCAAAATAGGATGGTCTCAGGGCGCAGAGCTTTGCGTCCGGAGCTCACCCAGGTGTGTTGCAACAGCGAATGAATAATCGCTGTTGCAACACTGATCCTCCTCCCGACCAATCGGGAAGTGGGTCTGATACCCGTCACCCAATTGGCTGAAAGGACAGGCGATCCTATTGGACACCTGGGAGGAAACGCATGGCGGAAGCTAGGAGGAGAAGAGCCGATGCCCGATCCCCGCCACTCCTCGGATGCCCACCGCCTAGATGGGGTACACGAACGCGCAATTGTCAGTTAAAGTGACGCAGTGCTGTATCGCTAAAAATGGCCTTGTGAGGAAGTGGGTAAAACCTTCCAGGGCTGAAGTGGTTAAAGTTACAGAGGAGGTCTTGTGCTAAAATTATTGCTTTCACTCTAACGATCGTGGCAATACCTCCATGTGTGGTTTGAACACTGTTTACATTTGCAGTCGCACCTTACATATGCGTTTGCATCTGCGTGCGAGCATGGAGGGATGGGGCACTCTAAATTTGTTATTTTTTTTCTTATTTATTTATTTTTTTTTTTTTTTTTACACTGTCCCTTTGAAAAAAAAAATTCTGATCACTTTTATTGCTGTCACAAGGAATGTAAACATCCCTTGTGACAGTAATTGGCAGTAACAGGTACTCTTTATGGAGGGATATGGGGACTATAAGACCCCAAATCTCTCCTTTATGGAGGGATCTGGGGACTGTAAGACCCCAAATCTCTCCTTTGCACTTAAAAGTAATCAAAACACCAAGTTTGGCTCTTTTGAATGCTGTCTTTTTTTTTTTTTTTTTTTTTAAATCTGATGCCTTTAAGGCTTCAGTAAACCAGAATTAATGTCAAGACATCACTTCTGGGTTACAAGATCCGCCACCCGTTTGAAGCCGATTCCGGCTTCGTTCGGGTCTCCAGCCAGCTGGAGAGCCCGGGCAAGCCGCGCAACGTGGCCGCAGGGGGATTAATAAATACAATTGATGCTAAGGGCCTGTTCACAACCAGGACGCGACGCGGGAAAGGGACGTTTCCCACACTGCGCAGGAACATGATGCCCTTGCTATACGCGTACGGGTGCCATTAATTGTTAATGTCACCGCAATAGCATTGAGCAATGGAGTACATTTGCGGCCACCTAACCACAGGGTACTACAGTACTGTACGCTCTGTTACAGCGCAATTTTTAAAGGCCATTCCTGTCATACTTTTTGCACATTCCTGTGCGTTTGGCAGCCCTAACAGAACACACGTGTTATGGCGTTAATCAGCCCTAAGTATTCATTCACAATAAATGGGTTGGCACATTTTTTTCAACACATGCCAGCACAAGGACCTGTACAAAATAAGGTATGGCTCTGAGTGTGAATGAGGTCTTGGGGTTCATTCACATGCGCACTGTGGGCTGTACAGTGTCAGTCACCATTTTTTTTTATATGCGGCTGTGTGTAGGCAGCCAATTTTACACTATGGGGACGCAGCAGGATTATGAACACAGCCACAGGTCCTGATCTGATGGACATGTGGATGCAGGTGTTCTGCCCTAAACACAGACACAGGGCATTCCGGACCACTCATACACCCCTGTCAGATAAGTACCTGCAGCTGCGTTTGTACTGTATAGCCGCTGCATCCTCATAGAGTAACAGGCGGCTTCAGGAGCACAATCTGCTCATTTACACTGTATGGGCCAGAGAACCCATGAAATGAGCCCTTAAAGTGGTTGTAAAGGGTGAGGGTTTTTTACCTTCATGCATTCTATGCATAAAGGTAAAAAATCTTCAGCGTGCTGCCCCCTGCAGCCCCTCCTAATACTTACCTGAGCCCAATCCAGTGATGTGCACGAGAGCAGCGGCTCTCCGGGGTTTCACACTTGTGGTTATCATTACCGCCTCTCTGAAAAGTGATCTGTGGTGAATCACTTTCCAAAGTACATTTGACAGCAGTGTGGACGCAACATAGAGCCTGTTTTAACCATTAAAATGCCAACCCCCTGTTGCCTTATCTGCGTGATTGCAAAATGGTTGTGGCCTGGCCCCATTCATTTCAACAGGACGCTTTGGCAGCGATACAGACTTTCAAATGCAGCATGCCATTTAGTTTGTGCCGTGGCATTTGAACATCGTCAAGTGACTCAATTGCCTGCTTTTACCTCTCCCTGGCCACCCATGTGAATGAGCCCTTAGTGATTGGATCTAAAAGTACTTTAAGTCTCTTTTAAATGCTATAAGACCAAAATCACCCATGATTACTCAATAATAGCACAGAATATATACCCCCCCCCCCCCCATAACAAAACCTTGTCAACCTACAAGATTATTTCAATTCAAATGTGGATTTGAAAAAGTTACTGAAAATGCACATGCAACTCAATTTTTCATAGGTAGGATCAGAAAAGTAGATAGAAGCCATTACGTTATTACTTATTTTTTTAACCACTTACTCACCGGAGTCCTTTTTTACATTTGTTGGTTACAAGTTAAAAACAGTTTTTCTTTGCTAGAAAATTACCTAGAACCCCCAAACATTATATATATATATATATATATATATTTTTTTTTTTTTTTCAAACATCCTAGAGAATAAAATGGCAATCATTGCAATACTTTTTGTCACACGGTATTTGCGCAGTGATCTTTTAAGCACAATATTTATGGGAAAATTTCACTTTTTTGAGTTAAAAAATAAGACCACAGTAAAGTTAGCCCAATTTTTTTGTATATTGTGAAAGAGGATGTTACGCCGAGTAAATAGATACCATACATGTTACGGTTGAAAATTGCGCACACTTGCGGAATGGCGACAAACTCTGGTACTTTAAAATCTCCTTAGGCGACGCTTTAAAATTTTTTAACGGTTACCAGGTTAGAGGTGCAGAGGAGGTCTTTTGCTAGAATTATTGCTCACACTCTGGCGATCGCAGCGATACCTCACATGTGTGGTTTTAACACAGTTTTCATATGTGGGCGCAACTTACGTATGCGTTTTCTTTGCTGCGCGAGCTCACGGGGACGGTGGCGCTTTAAAAATGTATTATTATTTTTTTTTTTTAGCACTGTTCCTTTAAAAAAAATAGTTCTGATCACTTTTATTGCTATCACAAGGAATGTAAACATCCCTTGTGATAGTAATAGGCGGTGACAGATACTCTTTATGAGGGGATGGGGAGTCTAAAAGATCCCCCATCCCCCCTTTGCACTTGACAGTATTCAGATCGTCAAAAACGGCGATTCTGAATACTGTCATTTTTTTTTGAAACCGGTGCCTTTGGCCGCTGAGTAAACCAGACGTGACATTGTGGCGTCGCTTCCAGAATTTGATGAAGGAGGCCCGTCCGGAGCCAGTTCCGGCTTTCTTCAGGTCTCCTATCTGGTGAACGTGGCGGATTGTAGCTCCGGTCTCCCGGTGGGAGGGGAGGTCAGAGAAGACCGGTGGAAGGCGGCGGGAGGAAGGGGGTGTCGCCTCCTGCCCCCCATGATAACGACCGAGCGGCTCCCAAGCAGGAATGGCCCTTATCACCAGATAGCCGACCGCCCGCTCTTAAAAATGGTACCAGGATATAGCCTGCAGCGGCAGGCTATATCCCAATACCTCCACTTAAATCAGCCGCTGTTTATATACACGATTCACGTTAAGTGTTTAAATAACAAGCATGTAATACTTACCTGTTCTGTGCAATGGTTTTGCACAGAGCAGCCCCGATCCCCTTCTTTTTGGGTCCTCCCCCCTGCCAAGTGACCCCAATTGCAAGCCTTTTGCTGTGGGGTCACTCAAGCAGGCTTGCTTCCGAATCACACTCCTGTTAAAGGACATTGTCCATTCATACACAGAGCGTGGCTCAGCCCATCCCTTGCCCTCTCATTGGCTCACTGGCTGTGAATGAGAGCAACAGGAGCCAATGGCTCCCGCTGCTGAGTGAGCCGCTGAGGAGAGAGAAATCTGGGAGAGCCTTTGCTCTCATGCACATCGCTTGATCAAGATAGGGCTCAGGTAAGTATAATGGGAGCTGGGGATGGGGGTTACTCTTCTAATGCATGGAATTAAGGTAAAAAACCTTTCTGCTAGAAAATTACTTAGAACCCCCAAACATTATATATATATATATATATATATATATATATATATATTTTTTTTTTTTTCCCAAACATCCTAGAGAATAAAATGGCGATCATTGCAATACTTTTTGTCACACGGTATTTGCGCAGCGATCTTTTAAGCACGATATTTATGGGAAAATTTCACTTTTTTGAGTTAAAAAATAAGACCACAGTAAAGTTAGCCCAATTTTTTTGTATATTGTGAAAGAGGATGTTACGCCGAGTAAATAGATACCATACATGTTACGGTTGAAAATTGTGCACACTTGCGGAATGGCGACAAACTCTGGTACTTTAAAATCTCCTTAGGCGACGCTTTAAAATTTTTTAACGGTTACCAGGTTAGAGGTGCAGAGGAGGTCTTTTGCTAGAATTATTGCTCACACTCTGGCGATCGCGTCGATACCTCACATGTGTGGTTTTAACACCGTTTTCATATGTGGGCGCAACTTACGTATCCGTTTTCTTTGCTGCGCGAGCTCACGGGGAAGGTGGCGCTTTAAAAATGTGTTATTTTTTTTTTTAGCACTGTTCCTTTAAAAAAATAGTTCTGATCACTTTTATTGCTATCACAAGGAATGTAAACATCCCTTGTGATAGTAATAGGCGGTGACAGATACTCTTTATGAGGGGATGGGGAGTCTAAAAGATCCCCCATCCCCCCTTTGCACTTGACAGTATTCAGAACGTCAAAAACGGCGATTCTGAATACTGTCATTTTTTTTTGAAACCGGTGCCTTTGGCCGCTGAGTAAACCAGACGTGACATTGTGGCGTCGCTTCCAGAATTTGACGAAGGAGACCCGTCCGGAGCCAGTTCCGGCTTTCTTCAGGTCTCCTATCTGGTGAACGTGGCAGATCGTAGCTCCGGTCTCCCGGTGGGAGGGGAGGTCAGAGAAGACCGGTGGAAGGTGGCGGGAGGGAGGGGGTGTCGCCTCCCGCCCCCTATGATAACGACCGAGCGACTCCCAAGCAGGAATGGCCCTTATCACCAGATAGCCGACCGCCCGCTCTTAAAAATGGTACCAGGATATAGCCTGCAGCGGCAGGCTATATCCCAATACCTCCACTTAAATCAGCCGCTGTATATATACACGATTCACGTTAAGTGTTTAACCGCTTGCCGACCGCTGGTCGGCAATTGACGGCGACAAAGTGGCTCTGTAACGCAAATCGCCGTCATACGACGGCGGGCGCGATACAGAGCCACTGTGAGCGCGCGCGCGCCGCCGGAGAACCATTTTAACTAGATAATAAGACAATAAGATACAATAAAAGTTCACCTTGTTCCATGTAGAAAACCTGCTCATTTCATAATAGAGACTTGTGTATTTGGATTATTCAGCTGTCTAGGTTGGCCCCAAAGTCTAGGAATGTCATTTTCTCCAGGGAAGATATCTCCCTCTAATTTTCTGAAGTTGCTGGGAATGCTGACCTCTAATTATACAACCAGGTTACAGTATCAGAGCAGCCTTGTTATAGATGAGAATTGAGTGTTTAGATCGATCTATTACGAATGACCAAGTCTGAGTGGTTAGCGCTCCGTACAAAGTTGTGTTCAGAGACCTGATCTTTCTGTCTCAGGCTATTTTACTTTCAACAAAGCTAGGAATTTCTCTTGTGGCCATGTCTGGCTTATCAGTATTGAATCAGGAGTTTGAGCATGATACAGGGTAGGCTGTCACGAATTCCAGGAAACAAAGTAGCAATGAGTCATTGAATACTCAGTGATAATGGGCAGACAAGTAGTTTCATTGTTAGTAAACGCAACTTAGCTTGAAAAAGGATGTTACAGCACTGTTTACAAGAGGAATTACTGGGGAAGTGTTTCTCGTGACTGAAAAAATCATACACAGTCAGATTTTTTTGTCCAGGGCCAATCATTCGCAGGCAATTGCTTCATTAGTGATTACATGCAAGTGGTTGCAATTAGCTGCGGGAGTTGTCTGCCTCCCATTGTTTTCAATGGGATTCTCGCCTATAGCTAATCGCTGGGAAACCTTGCTGGGTCTCCTGTATGTAATCGATAACTGCCCCATTTGCAAGCGTGAATGGGGCCTTAAGCTGGCCAGACATGGTTTGAATCTATGGTCAGGCTGATTGTGCCCAAGTCGATCCATATATCAACTTGGGTACAACCAGGATGTTGGATTTTTACATGTGATTACTGTCAGTGGCTAAAGCCCCTAGCAATGGGTTCCCTCTGCAGGGACAGCTCCCCGCGCCCCCCCACCGGATTGCATCATCTATGGCCTCCCTTAGGTTGACCATACAGGGTTCGAATCTCGGCCAGTTCAGCAGGAACCGGCTGAGATTCGGACCTTTAATGGGCAGGCTGAATGTACCAAGTTGATTGATTCATCAACTTGGGTACAACTAGCCTGTCAGATTCTCTCGTGATTATCACTAGTGGTTGCTATAGCCGCTAACAATAATCACTGTCTCCCGGTGGGGACGGCTTACCCCGCTGCCCCCCACAGCTTAAGGCTGGCCATACATGGTGCGCCCCCAGCCTAAGGCTGGCCATACACAGTGCAAATTTCTTTCCTGCAGGAAAGAAATGCACACGATTACCATATCAACACAGACAGTGCTGACAGGGGAAACCCTCCTGCCGAGCAATTATCTGTTTCAGGGGCGGGCAGGGGAAGGCCTCCCCTCCGGGAGAAGACAGTGATTATCGCTAGCGACTATAGCAGCCACTAGCAATAATCGCAAGAGAATCTGGCAAGCTGGTTGTACCCAAGTTGATCTATAATCAACTTAGTACATTCAGCCTGCCCAATAGTTTCAATCTTGGCCGGTCCCTGCTGAACCTGTTGAGATTTGAACCATGTATGGCCTTAGATTATATTTTTGAAGTGAAGAAGATGTAAACTGTTGCATTATCCTGGAAAACATAGGACGTGGCTCTGGTGGATCCTTCCCTTGCAAGTGGTCTCCCAACAGTATGTCCAACACAGGATGTTTTTTGCTTAAACATTTCAATGTTGCTCTCTTCATCATCAAGTACTGCCCATTGCTTGAAAATCAGGGGAAAAAAAAGGAACATTTGTAAAAAAAAAAGGAAAAAGATGCAGCGTGGGAGTTTTCAGGAAGGCGGAGGGTAGCTCTTCCGTCTAGCAGCACTAGGGTCATCGGTTCAGATCCGAACCCTGGAACAACCTGCCTGGAGTTTGCATGTTCTCCCTGTGCCTGCATGGATTTGGATTTCCTTCCGTCTCCAAAGACATTTGACCCATGCATGGCCGGCCTTAGATTCTATTTTTGAAGTGAAGAAAATGTAAACTGTTGCATTATCCTGGAAAACATATAGGACGTGGCTCTGGTGGATCCTTCCCTTGCAAGTGGTCTTCAACAATATGTCCAACACAGGATGTTTTTGCTTATTCATTTCAATGTTGTTCTCTACATCATCAAGTACTACCCATTGCTTGAAAATCGGCAGAAAAAAAGGAACATTTGTAAAAAAAAAAGGAAAAAGATGCAGTGTGGGAGTTTTTGGGAAGGCGGAGGGTAGGAAGAGCCCCCCTGGGATGGGGGGAGGGGGGAGGCTGAGCCTTGGGCTTTAAAGTGGATCTTTACTCCTCCCCCAACACAAAAATATATGGTGTATGCAGCACTGCTTGTCCATCCATAAAAAAGTGGGCAGCACAGTGGCTAAGTGGGTAGCTCTTCCATCTAGCAGCATGTTCTCCCTGTGCTTGCATGGATTTCCTTCCGTCTCCAAAGACATGCTGGTAGGTTACTTGGCTCCTGTCTAAATTGGCCCAGTATGTGTGAATGTGAGTTAGGGACCTTGGATTGAGGGAAAGGATTGATTTAAATGCACAATATATATGGCAAGTGCTGTTTAAATTGATGGTGCTATGTACAGTTAGTACCTGTAATAAATAAGTTGTTTGTACATTGTAGTTTCCCTGAGGCAGTGGCATCCATGGAGATCTTGTACTGCGCAAGCGCCTTATTGAACAATAACAAGCCATATCAGATCCGACGCAATATCATTGGGGAACCATTGCACAACAAGGAAGAAAAAAACACCCAGCATTGATGTCCGCTTTTGAAAATGATAGTTCAGGATATGAGGAGTAGAGAAAGAGCCGCTTTATTATGTGGTCATACAGTAAAGGAGGTAAGCAACTATCTTTAAATGTGTTTAAAGCTGTTTTACCTTAAATGCTTGGCAGCCATACACTAGGCACAATTACTTTTCTTAAAGCTGAAGTTTAGTCAAAACACTTTTTTCCCTATACAACCTCAGTTATATAACTTATCTGTAATGAAGTGAATGAAAAGAATATCCCATGATGGCTGCTGGATTCTGTAGAAAGCTTCACTCCAGGGCTGACCTGTCCTCTTAATGATGCTGAGTTTCTGGCGCTGATCAGGTTTACAGCTTTAGGTCTCTGGGCTCAGCTGCACTGAGGCCCTGTTCACACCCGAGCGTTTTTCAGCTTGTAAAACGCTTAGCTCTGAAGCTCCAAAATGGCCAACAAGCAAAATCCCATTAATTTCACAGGCCCCTGTTCACATATGAGCATTCTGTTGCCTGAAGCAAAACACCTGTCGCTCAGAAAAGTACATGAGCTTCTTTTTGGCCGATTACAAGCACTTTTGGCCCCATAGACTTCAATAGAAATGCAGAAAAACGCTAGTAAAACGCTCAAATAGCAGCTTTCCACCTCTAATTTCCTCTCCCTCTCCTCCCACTAGTGCTTTCTATTGGCTAAACAAAAATGTTTGAAGCTGCTTGTAATACACTTATAAAACACATTAAAAAAGCTGCAAAAAATCGCTTAAAAAAACGTCAGTAAATCGATACGCTTGTTGAAAGAACAACAACATGTAATGTAAAGTTGCTTATACAAACTGACATAATGCCTTTCTATCCAGCAGATGGCACTGCAGTATGATAGTGTGTATTCTATGCTACAAAGTAATAACAGGATGTAACGTCTGTATCTAAATGTGTACTTGTATACTTCTGTTTCCTGTCTGTGTCTTCATGATAATAAAAGCCATGTAATATATGTCTCCATAAAAGTAAAGCCGTTTGCTATATCCAAGAAGCTTCCAAAGCATAATTCAATACCCTGCTAACAACGCTCAGGGGTGAATGGAGCATAAAGATGATCTGAAACACCCCCTCTTGCACTCGCCTTCATTGAGAAAAGTTTTTTCATTGATTACAGGTTCTGATCTTTGTATGTAGGAGAGTCTGATCAGTCACCATATTTTCTCTCCCATTCACAGGCACATTGTGGGACATACTTCATTACAGGAAAGTAGTATAATTAAGGCAGTAGAGAAAAAAATATTTTTTAACTAAATTTCAACTTGTAGCTCCAAAACCAAATGTCAATATCCAGCTGTGAACAAAAATGTCTGCCTCAAAGCTGCCATTCCACAACAGTTATTGATGAAAGTAAACCTTTACTAAGAGACACATGGGGAATGTCCCCTCGAAGATGCTACTTTTCTGGCTAGTACTCTGAAAATCTTGGTTCAATAATGTCACTGTCCTAAAGCAAGTATACTGTACATACAGTGGGTATAGAAAAGGATTACCCCCATTTAAAATGATCACTTTTTTTTACTTTGCAGCCTGAAATGAAGACAGACACATTTTTTGTGTTATCCAGCTGTATTTACTCAGTGCAACTTTTAACATCCAAGTGAAAGATATAGCACCAACATGTCAGAATTTTTTTTTAAAGATTCAAAAACAAAATCACTGACTTGGAAAAAGGATCACCCCCTCCTAAAAATGACCTGTAAACTTAATCAGGTGTAGCTAATCACCTTCTCAATGCCACACAAGGCCATTTGACTTTCAACTGTAATCAGCTGTGATCATTTTGATTAGCTCAGTATTAAAATAACTTTCCTGGAGCATTTCAGTCCCTGATAGTGCACCTGACGCAAACAATCAACTTCCCTGAGAAAGTCACGAGGTCGGTGACATAACGCGTGGGAGGAGCAGGGTGAATCCGACGCCGCCGATTACCTGTTTATGGCTGTATTATCCAGTTTACAGGCACATTTACTTGTTTTAAATGTAAGTGCAGTTTTTAAAATAAAAGTTGGTTTGTTATACATGCTACACGATACCCACCGGTGTTTGAGTGACTGGGAGCCAAAAAGAGGAGATGGAGGGTCCCTTAAAGGGACATAAGCCCCTCAAACACCACTGAGGTGAGTGTTCACCATAGAGGACACCAGCATTGGAGGAACACTAGATCTATACATACCCCTAAACTAGAGGGTTCAAGTGTATCTGACCTAACAAACATATGTTTCTTAGGTCCATTTCTTAAGGTATGCGCATTGGAGTGAAGGTGGTGGGAGCACCCTTATATGGTGGTGGGGGTCGCATCATATCATTTATACACAAATTGGAAAAGGAGTCTTGGTGAAAATGTAATTTTGGGACTTCTTTTGAAAAGGAGAATAATATCAACATGGCACCTCATGGCAAAGAACTCTCTGTGGATATGAAAAAAAGAATTGTTGCTCTACATAAAGATGGCCTAGGCTATAAGAAGATTGCCAAGGCCCTGAAACTGAGCTGCGGCATGGTGGCCAAGACTATACAGCGGTTTAACAGGACAGGTTCCACTCAGAACAGGCCTCGCCATGGTCGACCAAAGAAGTTGAGTGCACATGCTCAGCGTCATATCCAGGGGATGTCTTTGGGAAATAGACGTATGAGTGCTACCAGCATTGCTGCAGAGGTTGAAGGGGTGGGGGTCAGCCTGTCAGTGCTCAGACCATATGCCGCACACACCATCAAATTTGTCTGTATGGCTGTCCTCCCAGAAGGAAGCCTCTTCTAAAGATGATGCACAAGAAAGCACACAGTTTGCTGTAGACAAGCAGACTAAGGACATGGATTACTGGAACCATGTCCTGTGGTCTGAGGAGACCAAGATAAACTTATTTGGTTCATTTGGTGTCAAGTGTGTGTGGCAGAAACCAGATGAGGAGTACAAAGACAAGTGTGTCTTGCCTACAGTCAAGCATGGTGGTGGGAGTGTCATGGCCTGGGACTGCATGTATGCTACCGGCACTAGGGAGCTACAGTTCATTGAGGGAACCATGAATGCCAACATGTACTGTGACATACTTAAGCAGAGCATGATCCACTCCCTTTGGAGACTGGGCCGCAGGGCAGTATTGCAACATAAGGACCCCAAACACACCTCCAAGATGACCACTGCCTTGCTAAAGAAGTGAGGGTAAAGGTGATGGACTGGCCAAGCATGTCTCCAGATCTAAACCCGATTGAGCATCTGTGGGGCATCCTCAAATGGAAGGTGGAGGAGCGCAAGGTCTTTAGCATCCACCAGCTCCATGATGTCATCATGGAGGAGTGGGAGAGGACAACCTGTGAAGCTCTGGTGAACTCCATGCCCTAGAGGGTTAAGGCAGTGCGGGAAAATAATGATGGCCACAAAAAATATTGACACTTTGGGCCCAGTTTGGACATTTTCACTTAGGGGTGTACTCACTTTTGTTGCTAGCAATTTAGACATTAATGGCTGTGTGTTGAGTAATTTTGAGGGGACAGCTATTTTACACTGTTATACAAGCTGTACACTCACTACTTTACATTGAAGAAAAATGTAATTTGTTCAGTGTTGTCATATGAAAAGATGTAATAAAATATTTACAAAAATGTGAGGGGTTTATTCACTTTTGTGAGATACTGTATATATAAAATCAACTATGGGTGGCAAGGAAGGCACTGTCACCAGGATCTCCGGGATAAAGTTGTGGACAGGCACAAGTCAGAAGATGGATACAAAAAAAAGTCAAAGGCTTTATCAATGCCTAGAGGCACAGTAAAGTCTATTATTAACCACTTGCCGACCGCCAACCGCACTTTGACAGCGACAAGGTGGCTCGATATCACAAACCGCTGTCATATGACGGCGGCTGCGAGATTGTGCACTGTGAGCGGAGGCGCGCTCACGTGCTCACTGTGTCCGGGGGGGGGGGGGG
>BLSH010264838.1:2608869-2626651 GCA_018402905.1 Glandirana rugosa
CCCACCCTCTTCGCGAGGGTCTTCGGCACCTAATCCTTCCTCCTCCGACCCAATATTCTCGGGGTCTGAGGAGGATGTTTATGTCCGCCGGACGCCGGTCGGAATTGTAAACATGAGCCTTAGAAGTCTTACTTTTCCACTTTGCATTACTCTGTATCAATTTTACTGTCTCTGGATTTCCCACATTCCTGTCTCTGGACTTCACACGGCACCAGTACTTACAGTCATACGGAAATTTCCCCCGTTTTTCTGTGCCTATCCTTATTCACTGTTTATAACAAATAAATCGTTCTGTCTTCGATTAGTTCTTGCTAAATAAACAATATTTGTCACTTATTCCTATCCGTGTCTTTTTGCCCCCTTTAAAGGCATACTGACATTCATGACCACGGCACACTTCAGGTCTCTGTCCTTACACCCTTTAGGTCTCTGTCATTTTAACTATGTCTCATTACGTTTCACCTTTTCATTCTGAAGATTCCGAGTACAAATGTTAAGGCTGGCCGCAGGCCGCCTGTATTTGTAGGAGGAGTCTGGGGCTCTTATAACCCAGCCTCCTCCTTCCTAATCCACGGCTTCTGGGAGCGCTTCTCCCACCCTCCCTAACCCTTAATTTCTATAATTCTCTTTTTTACAACCACTAGGTATGCCCCCTTTAAAGGCATACTGACATTCATGACCACGGCACACTTCAGGTCTCTGTCCTTACACACTTTAGGTCTCTGTCATTTTAACTATGTCTCATTACGTTTCACCTTTTCATTCTGAAGATTCCGAGTACAAATAAAAAGTAGACAGTGTTTCAGTTATTGGGTGGAGTTGTCAGCAAGGCAGACATACCATTATTAAAAATACATAAATAAAAAGTACACAGGGGGTCATTTACTATAGCTTGATTCTTCCTTTGAGCAAATTTTAACGCGCAGAATCGCAAATTGGCGCTAATTAGCGTGAAAATGGAATTCACTAAAGCCCTGAGGGAAAAAGTACTCCCAGAATCAAATTCACTATAGCGCCCAAACAACAGTGACTGACTAAAAAACTAGTCGTGGTAGAAGCAAGGGAATTGCACTTGGAAATAATGTTTAGGGCATGATATGATCACCTAAATGGTTCTTAAAAATGTAGTATCTTGTTTAAATGATGACCTGCTGTTAAATTGTTTAAAAAAGTGATATATAACCTGAAATATCATTGAAAGTATGAAAAGAGCCAAATTCCCCCTTTTTTCCTGACTATTCATCAGCACAACTGAGCATGCTCAGACAAGAAAATTCCCTCATTTTAACTCCCATGCCTTTTTTAGAGGGCGGTATAGTAAATTCGCAAATTCGCGTTGGCTAATATGCCTTCTTGAGAAGGCAAATTCGCACTATATAGCCCAATGCAAGTTTCAGCCATTCTAATGGTACAATTGTAACTTCCCTAAAGATATCCTTTTCATGTTGAGATGAAATGTATCTTTCTCTCAAACAAATTGTCCCTGCAACAATGTTGCTATTTCATAATCTAATTTGTTTTTAAGAATGTTAGAATGTTTAATCTTCTAACGTTTTGCTAAAATATTTTTTCTCTGTCTCTCGCTTGTTGCTGTCCATCTCATTAAAAACTTTTCCCAAACTCACACAGGTATCTTCACAAACCACAAACAATACCATCGCTGTTGCAATAACATCACTGTTCTACACTCCAAGCACCACCAAATAGCACAGAATAATCTCCAGACTAATGTAATTCCAACACCTATATGTCCAATGAAATGCAGTATATGTGCATTTATGTGTAGGAGGGTTGCACACTCGGCAGACTGGTGGCTAACAGCTTAATGCTTCTACCTAGGAACATAGAGGTTCTGGGTTTGCATCCCAAGCATATCACTTCATGTAGAGAGGTTTTCTGTTCTCATAATGCATGTCCTTACCAAAATTATGTCTAAATGTAGTATTTATGTGTAAGAGGGTTCCACCTCTATTGCAAATTGTGTCACATGTTTTCTATGGGCAAGGACTGTAAGCAGCCTTAACATTTCCCATCCAGCAATAATTGCAGCTTCTTACCAAGGCAAATGCCCCAAAATGAGAGATGTTCTGTAGCATAATGCTCACAGTACTGAGCCATAACAAACCTTCAAAACATAGGGCATAAGCCAGAAACAGGTTGTTCAATGGTTATCCAGCCTTCCACAGTACATATGCATTGGTTCATTTATTGCACCCCTGAGACTTAGGAGTGTTTGACATCACAGCAATGGACGCTCCATGAATGTAGCTAAGGGCTTAGCACTTCTGCTAGCAAACCTGGGGTTCATAGGTTCAAATCCCAAAGATGCTACGTCCTGTAGAAAGGCTGACAGCTCTCCCTGTGTTGTTAAACATAACTCATGTCCTTCCCCAAGTTTTATATAAATGTAGCATTTATGTGGACGAAGTTTTCACCACCATTGCAAATCTTGCACAATTTGCGATCTTGCCAAAAGTATTGGGACATATGAACTTTAATAGTATCCCAGTCTTAAGCCTCGTACACACGGGATGACGATCGTACACAATAGGTCGTATGAACGACCATTGTATGCAAAATTGATCGTTCGTATGCGCGATTAGAACAGCCGACATACGACTGTCGTACAAGGGGAGTTGTATGAGCAGACTAGAAAACTTGGTCGTACCAACAAGCGGTCATACGACCGTTGTATCGTGTGTACAGAGCAGTTGGTACAACAAGTTGTATTGTGCAAAACACGCATGCTCCGAAGTCAGGAACGGCCGGATGCTAATTACATGCACCTGAACGTTCTTTCTTTGGTCATACGATCGTGTAGTGCAGTCTGTGTGCAAGCTACATTATCCAACATACGATTTGAGTCTGTAGGATTCAAATTTGATTTAGCCAACCTTTGCAGCTATAGCAGTGCAGGGACCTTTTTTCCCGCACCAGAATCGGATCACATGGGTGGTCTCACTCATGCTATCGGAATCAACAGTTAGCACTGCGATCTATGAACCAATCTGGGGGTGTCATTAATTTTGTACTGACACCTGCAGCGGTTCACAGAAGGCAGTGTGAACTGCCTGTGGGAGAGGTGCGATTCAGGTGCTGAAATCGTGCTGGATCCTGCATTGCACCTATGTGAACCTGGGCTAAGGCCGTTCTAACACTTATGCGACCTGAAAGTCGCATGACTTTACCGCGATTTACCGCAATTTTTTGCTGCGATTTTTTTGCCGTGATTTTGATGTGACTTGAAGCAATAGCTGTGTAATACTGAGGTCTATCGACCTCAAGTTGCTTCAAAGTCGGACCAAAGTTGTTCAGGGACTACTTTGAAGTCGTACAGATGTGAATGGTGCTCATTGGAAATCACCTTCATTCCCCTTTCACACTTGTGCGACTTTTCCTGCGACTTGGGACTGCAAAGTCACATGAAAAGTCATTCCCCATGATTTTTCATATCTGAGTGACTTCAAGTCGCAGTGACTTCAAAGTAGTCCCTGCACTACTTTGGTCCGACTTTGATGCGACTTGAGGTCCAGGATTACACAGCTATTGCTTCAAGTCACATCAAAATCACTGCAAAACATTGCAGCAAAAAATTGCAGCAAATTGCGGTAAAATCACACAAATTTCCAGTCTCACAAGTGTGAAAGAACAACCCCTGAAAAACAACCCCACACCATAATCCCCCCTCCTGATTTTGGCCAGTGCACAAAGCAAGGTCCATAAAGACATGGATGAGGGAGTTTGGGGAGGAGGAACTTGACTGGCCTGTACAGAGTCCTGACCTCAACCCGATAGAACCCCTTTGGGATGAATTAGAGCGGAGACTGCGAGCCAGGCCTTCTCATCCAACATCAGTGCCTGACCTCACAAAAGTGCTTCTGGAAGAATGGTCAAACATTTCCATAGACACACTCCTAAACCTTGTGGACAGCCTTCCCAGAAAAGTTGAAGCTGTTATAGCTGCAAAGGGTGGGCCAACTCAATATTGAGCCCTACGGACTAAAACTGGGATGCCATTAAAGGCAGGCGTGTGTGTAAAGGCAGGCGTTTTGATAATATCGTGTGGGCTAACACATTTGCAAATTGTAAGTGTTCTTGTTTATCAGGTGCAATCACCATAGAGTTAGACAGACATGAAGAGACAGATTGAATGACACTGGTGGGCGTGTACTTCCATTGGGCGTGTCGGTGTGCTAACAATACAACCTATGTTATATAAATGGCTGCAGTAGAGGGGTCGGTTTGCCCTGCGAAGAGGCCGTGTTATTTGCTGTGTTTTTTGGGGGGAGTAGGGCTAATATTGTGCATAATGACAAACGCCCCACTTGGGCTGTTTAAATTCTTGTGCATTTTGTCCATCAAAGGTGTGGCTTTGCTGTCAAAGTTGTGTATTGTTGCTGTCTGACCATGCATTCATGGTTTGGGAGCATCTGCTGACCTTCTACTATTTGATCTCATTGCTTAATCATGTACACAGAAATGCATCTTCCAGCAGAACTATCACCAATGTATGTGTGTGGAATGTGGGGTGATGGGTGGTCATTTTTGGAATATGAGTCTTTTTAATATTTTGTATTTTTTTTAAGAATGACCGACTGTTTTTTTGTAGTTTTGTATAATCTTGCAGCTAAACATTTCTTGGTGGTTGGTGTCTGTTGAGAGTAGTTGTACTATGAAATGTGTAGTCTGCTATACACTGTGAAATTAAAGCTATGTCCACTATAAGGCTTAGAAAAAATTTAGATTGTAAGCTCCTATGAGCAGGGCCATTAGATCCCAATTGCTAAATGTTTGTCTAAATGTACCACCTAATATACTAATGCCACTAAATGAATGTACATAATTGTGTTGCTGCTGTGCAAATAAATGTAAATTCTTGAGCTATTTTTTTGTTTTGTTTTTGTTTTGTTTTGGGGGGAGCTGAGTTTGGAGAAGTGAACCGTCTTGCTAATGACAAAATATGAGAAGGTGTAATCGTGGATTAAAAAAAACTTAATCTCTTCAGGACACTTGCAAGTAAATGATAAAGGTTGTTTAAATGGAGCCTTTTCTTTTAACAGGTCTGGAGAATTGCAGGTAAGTGCCGGTTCACACTGCTGCACTGTGCAAGATTGCGTCTGATTCACACCGCAGTACAAGTCACATGCGCTGTCCATGCGATTTCAGCCATACAGATAGTATGGCTGAATTTGCATTGCATTTGGACCAAACTCGCACAGGACCCCTTTTTTTTTTTTTTGGTCCACACCAGAATTGGATTGCATGGATGTTCACGCCCATGCGATCCGATTAATATCCGAACTGTTAGTTTGCTCTGTGATATGTGAGCTGAAATGCGGGTGTCATTAACAATGTATTGTCACTCCCAGCAGGTCACACATGGCAGTGGGAAATGCGATGCAGGAACCTGCAGTGGATTTGCAGGGTTCCCACATTGCACAAGTGTGAACCGGCACTCATAATGAATTTAGATGGTGGATAGGCAGTGTTGTATGTCTCAAACTGAGCCTTTGTCATTCACCTGCCTATTACTAAAAAAAAAATTGTGATTGCGATCAAATATTCGCAAGCAAGTGTGGCTTTGTCCTCTGACCCGGGAATGTCATTGTGTTCACCCGGAAGTGCCTTTGCTGGTCAGGATCTCTATATAAGTGGCTATAGCGAGGTTCCATTTCAGCAAAGGGGTGCTACTCATTTGACGGGTAAGTGTAGGAAATATACTTGTGCTTACACCATGTGGGGGAGGTTGCGGTAACTATATTTGGTAGGGATGGGGTTATTTTTATTTGTTCATGAGGAATCACCACACATTCCCTTCCTGCCAGGGCAGCCATCAGAAATTTTGGGACCTCTTAAACAGCATTAGACCAGCACCCCCCTTCTGACCACCAACATTCCCCAGGGCCTTCCCACTGGGCCATTCCACCACATCCGCCCACTGGCCAGGGGTGTACACATGTCGTAGCCCCAGTAGGAATTATACACCCTGTCACACTTACCGGGTGTAGCCTGCCAAGCATGACCCATTCAAGTGTGCAATGCATGCTAGTGTGGGATCCAAGGGGTTAAAAAAACAGTGCACAGGAAGCACAGCCTCACCCAATGCTTGCAATAAGGCCTCATGCCGAACCATAGGTGCTAGAGGTCCCAAAATTTGGACCAGTTGTAGTCCAGGGGGCCCTCTCCATGTGACCCAAGTTTGGTATTATTATCGCCTATAGTTCAGGAGAACGTTGTCCCCAAACTGGGTGCCCCCCCATAGACTACAATGTTAAGTCCGAAGTTCACCTGACAATTGCCGGTCAATGACTGGTCATTTTGAGGACCTGGTATGACCGAGCCAAGTTATTGGCCCAGTTATTGCCCGGGGGGCACTCTCTATGTGACTAAAGTTTGGTATTTTTACGGTGTCCCCAAACCGGGTGTCCCCCTCCCATAGACTCTAATGTTAAAGACTGCTAAAGTCTTTGTTGTAAGGGCCCTTGAGACACTGGGGCCCCTTACAACAGTACTGCCTGTACCCCCCTGATGGCGGCCCTGCTTAATGCCCATGCGCACACATCACTTCCTGGTTACAGGCACATTACGCTTTCTGCATGTATTCTGCTGATGTAAATCAGTAAGGAGTGTGCGTATATGTGTGTATATATATATATATATATATATATATATATATGTATATATATATATATAAATGAGAGAGCTGCTTTTATATTTTATATATATATATCTCCAAGAGAGTTACTTCTATACACTCCTTTTACACTTGGCCGACTTTTCCTGAAACTCTTCATATCTGTGTTACTTCAAGTGGCACCAGCTCCAAAGTAGTCCCTGTACTACTTTGGTGTGACTTGAGGTTCCTAGCTCTTAATATTACACAGGCATTCCCTGAAGTTGGGACAATGTCGTGGGCAAACTGCATTACTTTCAGGATAACACCTTTTGACTCAGGCCCCATTCGCACTTGTGTGACTTGAAAGTCATGCAACTTTGATGTGACTTGAAGCAATGCCGGTGTAATCTTGAGGTCTAGGGACCGCAAGTCATATCAAACTCGAACCAAAGTAGTTCACGGACTAGTTTGAAGTTGATACCACTTGAAGTCAGACAGCTATGAATCCTACTCATTGGAAATTGCGGTGTCCAACTTGACAGGCGACTTTGCAGTCCCAAGTTGCAGAACAAGTTGCACAAGTGTGAAAGGGGCCTTAGATATCCACCCAAAAGTGGAAGCTCTGTTTATCTCTCTCCTCCCCCCCCTTCTGATGCCACGTTTGGCACCTTTTCGGGGGGTGGGGGTGGGTACCTGTTTTGGACATTTACCTGTCCCCACTTCCGACAGACCTCACTGCAGCGAGGTATGGCAGAAATTTGTCACCCCTCCTCCTTCCCTGCTGCCAGGCCATTCAGAAAGCGCAGTGCCCTTTGTGCATGCGCAGTAGGGAACCGGCAATGGAGGTGACAGCACCTGAGAGCTAATGGAAACATGGGCTGGGGTGCCAACATCACTAGCTTCCAGGACAGTGTCCTAATAATTAAAGTCAGCAGTTGCAGGATGTGTAGCTGCTGACTTGTACATTTTCTGTGGTGGGGGCTGAGGCACCACTTATCACATGGTACTTGGGCTCATCTCAACAACCTGTATCATGTGAATAGCTTCAGCTAATCACAGATCAGTAGTAATCCCAGCTGACATGAATGTCAAACAATTCTGACTGTTCAAAGTTTAGCTGGTACAATGATTTGTATGGTATCAGCAAGCCTACATGATGCATTTAAACAAGGCTATCTAACTCACAGAGTAGTTCAATGGTATGGATGGTATGACCTTCTGAAAGCTTGCATTGTACTCCGCATTAGATGCTGAAAATATGCGAATGCATATTCGCCAATTAGCCAATGCACATCAGTTTGATTTGCTTCCATACTATGAATTCTTTAAATGCATGCAATGGTATGTACATATTCAATAATATTATGATGTGGAATTGGAATAATCACACACCAGTTAACATGCCAGCAGTTAGTTTGTAGAGAATTAACAGAATCCAAGATTATTAAATGTATTTTCTATGGCTGGTTGTGGTCAACTCCATAGTGTAGTGGTTCCTTCTAATACCTTCAAAGCTTACAGCTACAGGTTCGGATCCTACCGGTGTCATCACTACACCTTGCATTATACTTGGCATTATATTCTGATAATATGTGAAGGCATATTCGCCAATGCCCATCAGTTTGATTGCTTCCATACTATGAACTTATGCAATGGTATGTACATATTCAATAATATTTTAGTGTGGAATTGGAATAATCACACGCTAGTTAACGTGCCAGCAGTTAGTTTGTAGAGAATGAAGAGAATACAAGATTAGTAAATGTATTTTTTTGGGCTGGTTGCAGTCAACTCTATAGCATAGTGGTTTATTCCGATATGTTCAAAGCTTACAGCTCCAGGTTCGGATCCTACAGATGTCATCAGCAGACCTTGCATTGTACGCAGCATTATGCTTTCCATTTTGCTGCGGTAGTTCCCATACACTTTTTCAAGCAAATCATGTTCATACAAACCTTCAATGGATTCTGGAATGTGCACCGTGGCTTAATCGCTCTGCAGAACGGAGGACATTCCCTGGCATTGCCCCTCTCAAGGGGCAGCCTCCGGAAACCCCGGCGGGCATTTCTTCCAGAATGATTTCTCCAAAAGGTGTTGATCAACTGTTCCTCATGCACATTTGCTTCTGGCTCCCAAGAGTTCTCCTCAGGCCTGTAACCTTTCCACTTGACTAGGTACTGTAGGGAGCCACCCCTCCTCCTGTATGCCAAGATGGCTTCAATTTCAAACTCCTCCTCCCTATCTACTAGAACCAGCTCTGGTGGAAGTGTTCACTGTCCCGGGAAGGGATCGGCGACTACAGGTTTCAGCAGGTAAACATGAAACACCGGATGGATCCATAAAGTAGCGGGTCAGATCAAGTTCATATGCCGCCTGGTTGATTTTCCTTTTCACAGAGAATGGACCAATGAATCTAGATCCCAGCTTCCTTGAGGGACAAATCAACTTTAAGTTCCTTGTAGCAAGCCAGACCCGGTCACTTGGTTGGAGGATCAATTCCCCACGCCTCTTCCTGTCATACACATCCTTATTGTGCTCCTGAGTCTAAGATAGTGTTTCCTGTAATAGCCTCTGGTTTTTCTCCAGGAATTTTGCAGTTTCCAGAACAGCTGAACTTTCAAGAGTCAGGCTAGGTAGAAATGTATGATGGAACCCGTAGTTCGCCCAGAACGGGGACTGTTTAGTAGCGGAATGAATGGTTTATTGTAAGCAAATTCTACCAGTGGTAGTAGCGTGACCCAGTCAGTCTGTGAAAAGGATGAGAAACAACGGAGATACTGCTCCAGGGTCTGATTGGTCCATTCAGTTTGACCATTTGTTTAAGGGTGGTAAGCAGTTGAAAAGGCCAACTCAATATCCAAAGACGAGCAGAGTGCTTTCCAGAATCGGGAGGTGAATTGGACTCCTCGGTCCGAAACTACCCTGGTGGGTACTCCGTGAAGGCAGACTATCTCCTTAATAAAGATCTCCGCTGTTTCAGCAGTGGTGGGGGTGCCCTTCATAGGGAGAAAATGTGCCATCTTTGTCAAACGATCCACAATGACAAAGATAGCATTATGTCCTTCGGCTGATGGTAACTCCATGATGAAGTCCATCAAAATTCTGGACCAGGGCCTTTCAGGTACTGGCAGTGGGTTCAATAAACCCCAGGCCCTGGCTTTACAGGTCTTATTCTGAGCACATGTAGAACAGGAACTGACATATTTCTAGCATTCTTCGCCCACTGGCGGCCACCAAAAGGAGCGTAGAAGTAACTCAGAAGTCTTACGAGCACCAAAATGTCCGGCCAGTTTTGTATGGCAGAGTTGTAGTACAGTTAGACGTTGTTCCTTGGGAATGAAATGTTGGTTGCCGTGCCACCATGGACTGTCATTTGTCACTAGTCCGGAATCAGGTGGGCCAGAGGAATTGACAATAGTTTGCCTGATTTGTGACAACAGATCCTCTTGGGACAGAAGGAAATTCCTTGGGAGAAGGATGGTATCCGGGAAGCAGGAACTCCAGACTCACAAAACATCCGTGATAAGGCATCAGGTTTCACATTCTTTGACCCAGGCCTGTAGGTGATGTGAAAGAGGAATCGGGAGAAGAAAAGGGCCCAGCGGGCCTGTCGAGGTTTCAGTCTTTTAGCCGTTCTTAAATATTCTAAATTTTTATAATCAGTGTAGATCAATATGGGGTGCAATGCTCCTTCCAAAAGATATCGTCATTCTTCCAGGGCCAACTTGATGGCCAACAGTTCTCTATCTCCAACGTCATAGTTCTTTTCAGAAGAGAGAGTTTGTGAGAAAAGAATGCTATAGGATGGATAAGAGCCTTGTCTTTGGGATAACACAGCTCCTACAGCGGTCTTGGAAGCATCTACCTCTAGGACATAGGGCAGAGCGGGATCTGGATGCTTCAGGACTGGCACCAAGGTGACAAGCCTTTTCGAAGTCTGGAAGGTCATTTGGGCCTCTGTGGTCCACTGAAACCATGAATCCTGCTTAGTGAGTTGAGTGATAGGTGAAATAATAGCAGAGAATCCTTTTATGAACTTCTGATAGAAGTTAGAGAACCCCACAAAGCATTGGATCCCTTTTTTATCCTCGGGCGTTGGCCATTCCAGGATAGCAGAAACTTTCTGTTGGTCCATGGTAATGCCAGTGACAGATATGACCAACCCAAGAAACTGGATACTGGAAAGCTCGAAAGCGCACTTTTCCACCTTGGCATACAGCCCATGCTGCCGGAGCCGACTTAACACTCTGCGGCCGTGCCCACGGTGTTCCTCCAGGGATGAAGAGAAGATCAGTATGTCATCAAGATATATAATGACAAACAATTATAGGTAATCTCAAAACACATCATTGACGAGATGTTGAAACATTGCTGGGGCATTACAAAGTCCAAAGGGCATGACTAAATATTCAAAATGCCCGAAACGGGTTTGGAAAGCGGTCTTCCACTCATCACCTTCCCGAATATGGATGAGGTTGTATGCCCCACGGAAATCCAACTTGGTGAAAACTGTGGTGAATCCAGTCTCTGAAACAGTTCTGCAACCAACGGGAGAGGGTAACGGTTTTTGACCGTTATCTTATTTAGCTCTCGATAATCTATGCAGGGTCTCAATGTATGATCTTTCTTTTCAACGCAGAAGATCCCGGCACCCGTGGGAGATGTGGAAGGCTGAATAAATCCCTTTTCAAGGTTATCGTCCAGATAAGCCTTGAGGGCCGATAGTTCCAGCTCTGACAAGGGGTAAATCCGACAAAACGGTACCTCTGCTCGGGGTAAGAGTTCTATTGGGCAGTCGTAAGGCCGGTGTGGGGGAAGTTTCTTGGCTCCCTTCTTACTAAACACGTCCAGAAAGTCGTGATAGACAGGGAACCGATTGGCGAACCTCAGGATCTGTGTCAGAGTCCAAACTTAAGAGCGTGGGGCCAGCCTTGTTGGGTTTAGGTAGGCAGTGCTGGGCACAGTAATTGAATGAAAATTGAATTTCCCAGGAGATCCAGTTAATGCAAAGGCTATGAGGTCGGAGCCATGGGAGGCCAAGAATAATAGGGAAAAGAGGGCATCCAAAATGAGTAGCTCCTGGTGGCCATCAGCCGTCATGACAGGCAAGGAAAGAGTCTCGTGGGTGACGGTGCTGGATTTTATGGTGGTTCCATCGGCTAGATGGATAACCATCTGATGAGCCTTAGGACGTAGAGGGATCTGATGTTGTGTAGCGAAGGTCTGACCCACGAAACAGCTACATGCTACAATTGCCGGAGCCAGGATATTCCCTCCGGGAAGCTGTAAGGCAATGGAGAGAGTAAGGTGAGAAGTGTTATCAATAGCAGGAGACCCTTCTTTTGCCCCTTTCATGGGACACCTATCAAACTTGGCAGGGCAAGATCTCACCATGTGCCCTGGCTCCCCACAGTACAGGCACAGATTGAGGGCCCGGCGACATTGCTTCTCCTCAGGCGTAAGGGAAGGGAGGATAAGCCCAATCTGCATTGGCTTGGGAGAATCCTGAGGTGTAGGGGCAGCAGATGCAGAAGCAGAACTCATCCTTTAGGGACTCCGACAGATCTAGGCAAAACTGGTAGCAGAGGGCTGTGTCATTCCAGGCCGTGTCTGCACTCCAATGTTGAAACTCGGCAATATAATCTTCCGCCATGCGGCGGCCTTGCTGCAAGGCATGCAAAGCGGCTTCAGAAGTGGTGGCCTGGTGGGGGTTCAGGAGCGCAGGGGGGCACGAGGGCTGGACTGGTATACAGATAGAGATGTGTGTTGTCCAATGAAGTCTCGTGAAACAGAGAAGTCGGTGGTACAGACTGGGTCGGCAACTAGCTGGCAAATATGGTACAGAAGGAGCAGTCAAAGGGTGGTCAAAACAGGCAGGGTTGGCAGCGGGCTGGCAGCAGAGGTACACAGGGATATCCAAAAGAGTGGTCGTGGGCAAGCAGAGGTCGGTGCAGGCAGCAAACAATCAGGGTCAGGGTAACCAGGTCATAGGAACACAGGAATCTCAGGGATAGAGAGCAGTCTCTTAGGTGCACAAAACGTTGTAGAACGGACAACACTTGCACTTTAGTGTTGTCCGTTTAAATAGACCGCCGGGCACTGATGACGGCACGCACCTGCTGCATGCGCGCGCGCTCCCGTGCACGCCCGTGCACGGGAATGTGCACTGAAGCTTGATTGCTCTGCAGAACGGAAGACTTCCCTGACAGCCCCACACTGTATAGAGAGAAACCCAATTGTTTAGTTTATCGCCGGACAGTGAGGTTTTGTTTTTTATGTGTTTTGAGCTTGCAAACCTGCAATAATAAACATGGCAAGCCGACAGATTTTAAAGAAACTAACCTCTATGCTGAATCTGTTCCCCATGAGCTAATCTCCCACAGTACGTATATAGTATATAGTCCGTTCAGGCAGTGTAAGAATATATATGTACCAAAGCGGCCTATTCCACCCGCTCCTTGTCCACAGTTACTACCACCATAATGCACGGAGGAGTCAGCAGAATCAGTCGACCATAGTGTCAGTTACATTCTGATGGAGGATGCGCAGCAATTCGAAGGCTCCAATGTTGTTTCCCAGACTGAGGAAGGGAGTAATATGAGCCTAGAGAGAGGGGGTGCCACAGAAGGACAAGAAACTAGCAGTCATGTTCCCCCAGCTGCAGCATACTGCCAAGTTTTCTCCAGTGACGAGGAGGGAGGGGATGATGAGGACACTGACTGTACTTGGGGACCTGAGAGAAGAGAGGAGGAAAGTGAGGAGGAGGAGGATCAACTCCAACACGGCAGGATGTCCTCCAGGGGCCAGCTTAACCAGTTGCCACCCGCCCGCTGTGGCTTGATGGCGGCAACTTGGTTCGTTATCGCGAAACGCTGTCACCTGACAGCGGCCTGTGAGAAAGAGTATTGTGAGCACATGCGCGCCGCTGGAGGCACGCTCATGGGCTCACTATGTTCCCGGGGGAGCCAGGGAGCGGGTAGGGCGGACCCGATCTCCGCCGGCTACCTGCGATGGCTCCCCCACAGTGAGAGAACGGAGGTCCATGTATGTAAACACTCCCCTCCCCCTTCCAGCCCAGTCCCCATACAGTTAGAACACACTGAGGGAACACAGTTAACCCATTAGAGCACCCCCTCCAGGTTAACTCCTTCACTGCCAATGGCATTCATACAGTAATCAATGCATTTTCATAGCACTGATTGCTGTATAAATGCCAATGGTCCCAAAAAAGTGTCAGAATGGTCCGACATGTCCGCCGCAATATCGCAGTACCGCTAAAGATCGCAGATCGCCGCCATTACTAGTAAAAAAAAAAAAAAATAAAACCCCTTAAATGAATTCTCATCATTCGTAAACGCAGCAACTTTTGCACAAACCAATCAATAAACGCCGATTGCGATTTTTTTTTTTACCAAAAATATTAGGAAGAACATAAATCGGCCAAAACCGATGAAAAAAATGTTTTTTTTATATATTTTTTGCATATGTATTTTAGCAAAAAGTAAGAAAGCTCTATTTGTGGAAAACAAAGGATGCAAATTTTGTTTGGGTACAATGTCGCACGACCGCGCAATTGTCAGTTAAAGCGACGGAGGGCCAAAAAGGGGGGTCTTAAAGGGGGAAATCCTTCCGGGGCTGAAGTGGTTAAGGGCAGCCACCCTATTGCATCACATCACAGAGCTCCACAGGTGCAGGGTGCTGCTGACTTCCAAAACTTCAATGGTGTGGGCTTTCTTCAATACTTGTGCAGTAGAGCCCACGGTTGCGGTTTGCAATCTGTGTCTGAAGTGGATCGAACACGGCCAGAACAGCAGCCGCTTGGGCACTACATGCTTGACAAGACTTATGACAACCTGCTATGCAGTCCGTTGGCAACAGCACCTGAAAGACCCACATCATAAAACAAAGCAGGCTTCTCCTTGCTCCTCATCTGTGACCTCAACTTCTACTCTACCTCCAGTCCTCTCAAAAGCCTGCACTGAGAGGACTGAAGGTCTAGCAATGGGTGCCACAAGTACTTGCAGCCAATCTGCTAGCAGTGCACCTACCCCAGTTGTTGAACCGTAAAAAAAAATACTGTCCCAGCTCGAGCTGCACGATTAATCATATTAAAATCGCAATCTCGATCCACCCCCCCTGCAATCTCCATCAGGCATTACCGCGATTTTTAGTGCAGTTAATGGGGTCCGACTTGCGGGGCGACTCAGCGTGACTTGACTGTAATAAGTCAATGCAAGTCGCCTGAAGTCTTTTCTAAGTCGGAGCGACCTGAGTCTCTAGGGAGACTGCCAAGTCTGGGCAGAGAGACAAGTTCTGAAGTCACCATTGATAAAGACGCTAGAAGAGATACAATGTTAATTACTTTAAAGGAATGAACTCCGAATGAACTCCGGTGTATAGAAGATGTTCAGTTTTTAACCATTTAAAAGACTAAATCTTTTTTGATTTGCTGCTTACAAATAAAAGCCAGTATTTTGTGCTAGAAAATGACTTAGAACCCCCAAATATTATATATATTTTTTTTAGCAGAGACCCTAGAGAATAAAATGGCAGTTGTTGCAATATTTTATGTCACACTGTATTTGCGCAGCGGTCTTTCAAACGCATTTTTTTGGGAAAAATTACCCTTTCAAAAAACTAAACAGTGCTGTTAGCCCAATTTTTTTGTATATGTAATATGTTATGCCGCGAGAATCGTGATCTTTATTCTAAGCAAAAAAAATTGTGATTCTCATTTTGGCCAGAATCGTGCAGCTCTAGTCCCAGCCATCCACATGGTCAGCGTTTAAATGCTAGCTTGGTCAAATTGCTAGCACTCCAACTGCTGCCTTTTCAGCTGGTAGACTCTGCCCCCTTTCGTGAATTTGTGGAATGTGCTGTACCACAGTGGCAGGTTCTGAAAAGAAATTTCTTTTCACGTAAGGCCATTCCAGCACTCAACTGTCATGTGGAAGGCAATGTTTTTACCTCCTTGGACAGGTCGGTCAGCAACAAAGCACATATTACCGCTGACTCATGGGCCAGCAGACATGGTCAGGGATGTTACCTTTCCTTCACGGCGCACTGGGTAACTCTGCTGGCAGCTCGGAATGATGCAGGACCGGGTTGTTGGAGCTAGTTCCGCCACCACACATCCAAAAAAATGGTGCTGTTTCTGCCACATCTGCTTCCTCCACCCCTCCTCTTCTTCTTCCTCTGTGGCCTCTTCTGCAGCAGTGTCCTCTGAACCAGCAGTGCTCGCAAAGCGTTCTAGGGGCTACGCAAGCAGTCAGGCTAAAAGATGCCATGAGGTGCTTAACTTGTTCTGGCTAGGGGGCAGGAGCCACACAAGGACAGAGTTTCTGTCAGCTCTGCGGGGGCAGGCTCAGAGGTGGTTGATGCCACGTCAACTTGAGCCAGGAATGGTTGTATGTGACAATGGCACCAACCTTCTCTCTGCCCTCCGACAGGGACACTTCACACATGTTCCATGCTTGGCATACGTCCTGAATTTGGTGGGGCAGCATTTCTTGACCAGGTGGCCAGACTTACCAGATATTCTGAGGCAGGCCAGAAAAGTCTGTGGTCATTTCCACCTGTCATACAATGCCAGTGCTCGGCTGACTGACATTCAGCGGGAATTGAACCTGCCCACCAACCGCCTCATTTGTGACATGCCCACCAGGTGGAACTCAACATTGGCAATGCTGCAGCGGCTGCACACACTCAGGGGAGCTTGGCTTCTTTTCGCCACTCCAGTGGCTACTGATCAAAGATGCATGCACTGTCCTGTTACCATTTGAGGAGGCCACAAGGATGGTGAGCAGAAACAATGCATGCATCAGTGGCACTGTCCCTCTAGTCTTCCTGCTGGAGCACACGCTTCGTGGAATCATGGACAGGGCACTTGAGGTAGAACAGAGGGAGGACTTCCTTTCCCTAAAGGCCTCCTTTATGCAGATAGCATTCCTGCAGGGCCACCAAACACACAAGAAGAAGAGCAGGAAGAGGAGGAGGATTGTGTCAGCATGGATGTAGAGGATAACACGCAGCAGTGTTCAAGGGATGGTTTTCAGTCCCCAAGGAATCGCACGTGGCTGGGAGGAGATAGTTCCAGACAATGTCATCCTCAGTGACCCAGAGGACTCTCAAGTCTGCGCAAACTTACGCTGCATGGCCTCCCTGATTCGGCAAAGCTTGCAAAAAGACCCCAGGGTTTGTGGTATCAAGGAGAGGGATCATTACTGGGTGGCAACCCTTCTTGATCCACGTTACAAGGGTAAAGTTGCAGAGCTCATCCTGCCTTCGCAGAGGGAGCAGAGGATGAAACATCTTCAGGATATCTTGAAAAAATTTTGTGCAACGCCTTTTCAGACCCTGGGATGTTACCTCTTCCTGCTGCTGGACAAAGTGTTTCTGAGGCTTCCTTCATTCAGAGGAAGAGCGGTGGAGAAGGTGGCCGGCTGACCGATGCCTTTAAACAATTTTTCAGTCCTCAGCACCCAGAGCTGATAGGTTCAAGCAACCATCGTCATTGTTTGCATTATATGGTGCAAGAATAAAAAATATTGGAGACCGTTCCAACTGAGCATCCACTGAGTTACTGGGTCTTGAGGATGGACCACTGGCTGGAACTTGCTGAATATGCAATTGAGCTACTGGCCTGTCCTGCATCCAGTGTGCTTTCTGAACGGACATTCAGTGCTGTTGGAGGGTTCGTAACCGATCATAGAGTGCGCCTGTCCACAGACTCGGTTGATAGGCTCACATTTATAAAAATTAATCAGTCCTGGATCAGCAGCTATTAAGCCCCTGATGCTGATGCAACTGATTGAATTTGCTAGGGATCTGGGATCCCTTGAAGCAGTGGCGTAACTAGAACCCTCAGGGCCCCGATGCAAGAAAGCATGAAGGGCCCCCCTGGCAGGGCCCTTTCCTCGGAGCCCGGTCGCAAGTCACTTGTGCCTCTAATCACCCCCCCAGCACACCCACTTATGCCTCTAATCACCCCCCAGCACACCCACTTATGCCTCTAATCACTCCCCCAGCACACCCACTTATGCCTCCAATCACCCCCCCAGCACACCCACTTATGCCTCTAATCACCCCCCCAGCACACCCACTTATGCCTCTAATCACCCCCCAGAACATCTCCGTATTCACCCACACGACCCCCCCACTAATCTC
>BLSH010264838.1:2654701-2668196 GCA_018402905.1 Glandirana rugosa
TGCCACGGCGAGGTGCGCACGTACACGTCACACACGGGCCGGTACTTCGGTGATCGACAGTGCCGACCCATGGGTGCGACCCCTACTACCGCGGCGTCTTTCCTCCCCCTCTCTAGGCTCCGAGACACACCGGGGTAGCGACCTAGCCCTCTGTCCACTCACAGACAAATAATTTTCAGTCGTCGATGTGAAAAACATCAACGACTGAAAATTATTTGTATTTTTTGACACTTTGAGGCGAAATTATCAGTACGAATGTTTCGTAATGTTGTACAAGCATGACTATTAAAGCGGAGTTTCACAGTTTTTTATGTTTATTAAAAGTCAGCAACTACAAAAAGTGTAGCTGCTGACTTTTAATAAACAGACACTCACCTGTCTCCCGATCCAGCGATGGGGCCACACAGAGCCTCGGATCTCTCCCCCTCCTTTCTGCGGCGCCATCATCCCCAGCGTGGGTACCCAGCCGTGACAGCTAGTGGCTTCATGGCCGGGCACACACTGCACATGCACGCGTGGAGCGGCACCGTGTGATTGGTCCCACTGTGTTCTAAGGCCTGTTCTGTGTCCCAGAAGACTTTGGGAGGGAGGGGTAAGGAGACCATCCACTTCCGATCACCTAAGGTGACCGGAATGGTAGTGCCCGTCAAAATCGGGTATCCACACCTCCTACTTCTGCTGCAGAACAAAAAAAGGGTCCTGTGCGAGTTTGGTCTGAATGCGATGCGGTTTCAGCTGTACTATCTGTATAGCTGAAATTGCATCACAGAGATCCGAGATCGCATGTGATTCACACCACACTGCACTGAAAATCACATGCGATCTCGGACAACTCTGCAGTGTGAACCAGCCCTCAGTCATACACTCATTTATATTTGCATAGTCCTTACTGATATGGCTCCCGGCAATACGGATGAAAAAAAATATGGCATGGGGCCCCCCAATCCATACCAAGCCCTTCGGGTCAGGTATGGATTTTAGTGGGAATCTCATGCCAAATTTTGTTTACAATACGGCGTGGGATCCCCCCCAAGTTCCAAACCAGACCCTTATCCGAGCATGTAACCTGGAGGTCAGGAAGGGAGAGGACAAGCGAGCCCCCCAGACCATACCAGGCCACATGCCCCCAACATGAGGGGTGTGGGTGCTTTGGGACAGGAGGGGGCTCTGCGCCCCCCACCCCAAAGCACCTTGTTCCCATGTTGATGGGGATAGGGGCCTCTTCCCGACAACCCTGGCTGGTGGTTGTTGGGGTCTGCAGTTGGGGGGCTGATCGGAATGTGGAAGCCCCCTTTAACAAGGGGGCCACCAGATCCTGGGCCGCCAATGAGAATGGGTATTGGGTACATCGTACCCCTACCCATTCCCCAAAAAAGTGTCTAAATGTTTTCAAAATTAGAGACTTTTTTGTCCAATCTTTTTTGTCAAAAATGTTAGTGTCCCACAATGTACATCCATGGTCAATCATGGTGCCCGATGGACCAGAAAAATAGACACTAATCGAAACGATTTGCCTTGATGGGAGGGCTCCTGCCGACTGCTGTCTCTTCGCTCTGACAGGCGTTATATTGTCAAGGGTGGGGCCCCCGGTTACGTACCCAGGTGGCCCCGCCCTTGCCTAGAAAAGAACTGTCACAGTGCACATACAGCGGGAGCCCTCCCATCGAGGTGGACCATTTACATTATGTACTATTTTTGGGTCCATCAGGTGACGTGATTGACCATGAATGTACATTACAGAACACTTCTTTAATATATTTGACATAAAAGATTGGACAAAAGATCTCACTTGGGGTTTTTACATTTTGACAATTCCTGTGTGACTGGGTAGGGGTACGAGGGGGCCAGGATCTGGGGGCCCCCTTGTTAAAGGGGACTTCCAGATTCTGAAGAGCCCCCCGCCCGCAGACCCCGACAACCACAGCCCAGGGTTGTCGGGAAGAGGCCCTCGTCCCCATCAACATGGGGGGGGGGTGGGTGCTTTGGGGTAGGGGGCGCTCACTCATTTTTAAAAAAAAATTTTGATGTGGGGGGGGTCCCCTCCTAATCTATACTAGCCCCGAAGGGCCTGGTATAGACCTTGGGGGGGGCCCATTTTTTTTTGTGTTTTATTTTTTACGGCAATTTTGTATATTTTTACATTCGGCTGTCAGCTGCCACATGAGCATGGTTGTTTCATAATATTAATGCCTGAAAAGACAAACATTATTGTATAGAATGAAAAGAATCAAATATTAGTAATTGTATTTTTCTATGTATGATTGTGGTCAGCGCTGTAGCGTAGTGGTATGTCCTGCTACCTTCAAAGGTTAATAAGTAACAGATGTAGCACTTAAAAAAGAAAATGACAGTGATTATTACACAAGAAAAGTGAATTCAATAAGTTCATAAACGTATAAAATTATGAAAAAAGTCCAATACAATATTGTGCAAAAAACATTAAATATGATGCTTTGGGGGGACCCCAAAGCACCCTCCCCATGTTGAGGGCATGTGGCCTGGTATGGTTCAGGAGGGGGGCATTCATTAGTCCCCTCCCTATCCTGACCTGGCTGCGTACTAGGATAAGGGTCTGATATGGATTTTGGAGGGACCCCCACGCCATTTTTTAAAAACATTTTGGCACGGGTTCCCCTTAAAATCCATACCAGACCTGAAGGGCCTGGTATGGATTTTGGGGGGGACTCCACGCAATTTTTTTTGTTAATTTTTCTCAGTGATTTTTTTATCTATATTGCCGGGAAACAGCAATACAGTACAGCCACGATCAAGTCTAAATTCCCTTTTTACTTTAGAAATGTAATTTTACTCCGGCACTGTTCTAAACATCACACAGATACACCACTATACAGGCAGACCAAGGGGACCCCCCAGACCCCCCTTGATATTTAAAGGAATATTTCATTTTTATTTTTTCACTTTAAGCATTATTAAAATCACTGCTCCTTTGAAAATGATAGTTTTAAAAACTTTTTTTTTTCTATTGAGACATGTCCCCCAGGACAATACCCAGGTCCCTGTACACTTTTTATGGCAATGAACTTGCGTACAAGTTTTAAATGGAGGAGCATTGTTCCGCATATGTGAGCTGACAGGCATCTTCCCCGACAATAGCGCTCGGTTCTGTTTGCATGTGCACTCAGTTTCTCAGAGTTGAAGTGTTAATTGCCTTTAATTTGGGGCTATTTTCAGGCACAGCTGGAGCACATTTTGGAGCTATAGTAAAGTACCCCCTAAGTGTCACTTTTGCCTGTTGCTTTGTTCCTCTGCTATCAGCATGAGTCACTTCTGACAAGCTTTCCTGACACCAAGAACAAAAAGGTGACAGGGGAGAGAGCTCCAGCTGATTGACAGCCTCAGCTCTGTTCCTGTGTGCTGTGTGAAGGGGGTGTGTCCCTTCCCTCCAATCAGCTCTCAGGGCTCTCCTTACTGAGCTCTGCAGCATGTAACTTGAGCTCTCTGCTCCTCTTTTTAATGAAATGGTTGTAGAGAACAAAAGACTACTGATAAACAGGTACAACTTACGCGGGAGGCTTTGTTTCGTCTCTGTGTATCACCTGAGGCCACTGGGTATATGTAAGGCATTACAACCACATTAAGGGAGGGTGAACCTTGTGGCATATCATCCAGGGGCCAGTTTTCAAGAAGAGAAGAGACAATTGTCTCCCAAAAAGATGATAAAGGAAGAGGGCCCAGAGTGCAATAGTGCACTGGAGTAGTTTATTATAGTAGAACAACACTGGATTTTCCGGCCATGTGAGTATGTTTTTTTATGTTTATTTTGAAAAAGCAAAAACTGAAAAAAGTTAGAGGCGATAAAAAAACAACATGTAGCAGGTGAAGTTCCTCTTTATAATCAGATACCAGTTTTCACTAGGTTTCTTGCTTGATTTGACTGGCCCATATATTTGCACTTTAAATTTTTACTTTAAAAACACTCTTAATATACTGTATCTCAAGGTAAGGAAGAGTATCTCTGGGGAGGCTCAAGAAATCGTTGTTGTTTTATTGCAGGTGTTTTTTTTTTTTAAGCCTGAGCTGCTAGAAATGAATGGATATGTCACCTGTGAAGAGCAAATTTGAGGACCGCATTTAACATCTGGTACCAGCACTTTGAAAGTTCAAAGACAAGAGTCAACAGAGTCAACTTTTGAAGGTTTCATTCCACCACCATAAAAATATTTGCTTCACAGAAGCTTTTTTTCCTACAACTCTTTTTTTCTTTGTTTACAAATTCTTCATAGAATTTGGGTTTGGTGTTTTCTGCCCCAGCTGGTTTAACTACAATAAAGTATTATCTTTAAAAGTACCCATAATTTACATACCGAAGTTCTAGGTAAACATGGCTAACATGAAGCCAACTATACGAAAAAAATTAAAAATTATATATATATATATATATATATATATATATATATATATATATATATATACACACACACACACAACATTTTGCATTATATATTTGTGTTTCTGTCCTTTAAAATCTCCTGTACTGTGCTTGTTGTACACATTCATTTTTTTCTATTTTTTAGCAATATCCCTAAACTATGAAATGAATGGCGATGAAACATTTAACATGGTAATTTAACATGGTTAAATTTGATTTGTCACATGGCTGTTGCATCTTCCTGATTATGTCTTATGCAAATGCTACATTATGCTTCTCATATAGAAATATAATCATTTCTTATCTCATAGCACAGTCAACCAACCTGTGACTTTACTTCTGCAGGGGAACATATTCTAGTCTTTGTAATATACATTTTATGCTCATACTAAATGTTAGCCTGCTCCCAATTTTCAACAGTAATCTTTGCTTTGTTTGAGATGACAAGGTAGTGCTCACAAATGCAAAAACAACCTCTTGTCTTAAGCCTGGTACACACTATAAGTTTTTTTTCGTTAAACCCAATGGGTTGAACGAAAAAAAACTGTCAGCTGTGGTCGGAGCCTCTGTACTAACAATGCAAAGGTATAGCGATCTCCCAGCTGAGATGTTGTGTTCTGACAAGGGGGCGGCCCGCTCGCCAGAACACTCCAATCAGCATTCTCCGCCGTTGGCTGAGGGCGCTGATTAGGAGTTGGTCAGCTGCTGGTTTTCCAGCATGCTCTTTTGCCAGAGGCTGACAAAACGGCTTGCTTCTGCCAGACATGTTGACATACACACAGGGCTGAATGTCAACCTTTTTTTTTTTTACCCGCCATTGTCTCCAAACATTCGGCCCATGTGTACGGGGCTTAAGGCTGGCCATACATGTTGTGAATTTACCTTGATTTGCCTATCAACACAGACAATGATGACAGGGGAATCCCTGTCTTGGAGCCATTGTATTCTCTCGGCAGCAGACAGTGATTATTGCTAGTGGCTATAACAGACACCAGTGATAATCGCAAGTAAATCCAGCATGCTGCTTGATTAATCAACTTGGTACATTCAGCCTGCCCATACATGGTTCAAATCTTGGCCGGTTTATGGTGAACCAGCTTTGATCCGAACCGTGTATCCCCTGCCGTAGCTGACTAGTAGAATTTAATTTTAAAATGTTCATTTTTTGGAATGTGGTTTGATTGCTAATGGTTATTGGGGTTAAATTGACAATTGTTTTTGATTGTAGTAACAAAAAAATTTGAAGGAGTAGAATGAGAGATTTTCTTGAGTGAATAAAATTCTAACTATAAATGTTGTTTTCCTTTGGAAAAAATTGTACATATCGTAATGCGCATGTGCTAGGCACAAAAAAGTGCCTGTTTACAACATCTGGGATCCCATTCAAGTAGCAGGTCTAGATTCAATTTTGGGGGCTTTCAAAGTTAGGTGACTCAATGATGGCAATATCAAAAGCCCTGATTAACAATTTTTTCTGAATTTTGAAAAATAGTTTGACTGCTACTGGTGTATAGCCAATGGATGGAGGAAACATCCCACCTGGGACAATGTATTGTGACAGCTGCACCCTCAACTGTGAGAATACAATGATCAGCAGCTGCAGCCCCTAATTCAGAAAAAAATTCCAACATGTCCCTTTGACAGAAGACACTCAATCTATTGACTTTTATCGAGCAGAGGCTGACACACACTGACCACAATTCAGCTGGAACCAACCTGTTGGTTCATAAATGTGATGGGGTGGCTCATTGATCATTTGGGAGGATAAAGACATTGAAAGCATGGGGCCAAGTTCTACTTTTTCAGGAACTCTAGATTTAAATGTAGCTTAGCTATTTATGTGTGCATCTACTAATCATGTTAAAGCGGTACTAAAGCTTAGTTTTTCTTTTTTTTAAAATAACAAACATGTTATGCTTACTTCTGTGCAGAGGTTTTGTACAGAATGGGCCCAATTCTCCTTTTCTGGGGTCCCCGAGCAGCATTCCTGGCTCCTCCTCTTCTTGAGTGCCCCATCAGGGAAGCGCATTTCCTAGGAGCACTTGTGCGGGCGCGCTCCCATGTCCTGCTACTGTGTCCATTGACACAGACAGCAGGACTCGGCCCCGTCCCTGGCTCCTGTGTTACTGGCCTTGATTGACAGCAGTGGGAGCCAATGGCTCCCCTGCTATCAATCTATCCAATGAGGCCCGGAGCCCATGATTAGAGCTGCTAGGGAACGATCAGGCTCATGTAAGTAAAAGGGGGGCTCTGGGGGGCAGCTGCAACAGAAAATGTTTTTCACCTTAATGCATTAAGGTGAAAAATCGTGAGGTTTTACAACCCCTTTAACAAATGATTTTCACAGAAAGTACCTTTTCTGCATTCATGATTTGGTTAGACTGTGTTGCCCAAGTTTGTGATTGGTTTACTTTAAAGCCCAACTCCGGTCAGAAAAAAATGACCCCTTGCAGTGGGGCTGTGCCCACACTGCAAGGGATAATAGCTTGTTTTGTCTAGGAGAGAGGAGAAACAGTTTCACTTACCCCAACCTCCATTCCCCAGCAGCCTCGCTATCCGGCGGTGGCAGTCCCTTGGCATCCTCAAGCCCAGAGCAAGCCTATAGTTCCGGCTCTACTCTTAATGACATCAGAACTCTAGACCATTAGAGCGTGAGAGTGAAGAAGTTCTAGCTGCAGGGAGGAGCAGAGGACTGGGTAAGTAACTAACCTTTTACTGTTCCCCTAGACCAAAACGAGTTGGCTTATATTGTATATTGTGAGTCAGCTGACCAGCAGCTCGTGGAGCAGAAATGACGTGTATAGTGACAGGAAGTGCTCGCTTGAACGCATTTCCGACCCCACTTCTGGGTTTTTTGGTAAGGCGTGCATTCCACAGAGCAGAACCGTGCTGTGTTAGTCCAGTGAACACCCCAGTGACTCCCACACTCGGATCCCACAGCAAACAAGTGCTCCACATCACCCCCCCCCATTTGGCAACTTGCATCTCTGTGGTAAGTGCACATACAGTGGTACTAAGTTTACAATACAGCTAAAATCTCTGGATCCCCAAGCTCTTTGTTATTTAATGATGTAGTCACTCATCGCTGGTGTTTGAAGTGTAGTACAGATGAGATGATTTTCATTGTTGGGGATCCCGTATCATAATATAGCATGTGCATTTGGCCTTCACCTTAGCAGCTGCAGATTTGCCTTGTGTGTTTTTGTGTCTTTGGTGGTGTTCATGTGTTTGGTGTATTGGCTCACTTCACGTCTTAGCCCTCCCTCAATCCATTCCATGGGAGGGGCCATGGCTCTCACATCGTGGGTGTGTCTGTAGGGTATAAATCTTGCTTTTTGTTTAAAAAAAAAAATAACAATCATGTTATACTTACCTCCTCTGTGCAGTTGGTTTTGCACAGAGCAGCCTGGATCCTCCTCTTCTCGGGCTCTCTACAGACGGATGGAAAATAGGGTTTCCAACCGTCTGTATTTCACGGACAGGATCGGATCAGAGAGCGACGGATGTCAGCGGACATGTCTCCGCTGACATCCGTCGCTCCATAGGGCTGCATGGAGCATCTGTTCAGGTCCGCCTGAAAAACGGATTGGCAGACCTGAACGGAAAGCCCGTCTGAAAGGGCCCTTATGCATATAATGCATTAAGATTAAAAAAACCTTCTGCCTTTACAACTCCTTTTAGCTATTTCAAGCTAGGCTCTGAAGAAGAAGGCCAGTCCTTCGAAACACATCAGCCTGAGGGGTCTTATCCAGGACCTCCCTATGCCGTGGTTCTATGGTTCGTGCAACCGATGAGAAATAGCCACACATGTGGCCTGACAAGCGTGTTTTCAGCTTATGTTTGTGAGTAGACATCTTTTTGATTTTATTCGTATCTTTTAATAAATCTGTTGGATAATGCACTAGGCCAGTGAGCCCTCTTTTCTTTGGCATTCCCTTGTCATTGTCTCTTTTCACTGTTTGCCAGGCACCATTCTAATTTCAAGGTCTGTATAAAGAGTGTGCAGTTAAGCCAGCCGTACATGTCTGGTTCAGGAACCAGATACATTTTGATCCATGTATGGGCCAGGGAGGTTGTACAGAAGCCGATTTACGATTTTCTGTACAACGATCCTGTCATATTTTCCTCCCTTTATCAGTGTATTCTGATGGTGGGGAGGTCTCCCCGCCATTAGAATACAAAGGCTCAATAGGGAGGATTCCCCCATCCACCTTGAATGTGTGGATAATTAAATTGAGACTTTTTTCATTCAAGCCTCCCGTTGTACGGTAAAAAAAGATTAACAATGGGCTGCTTTACCCTACTGCATTCAACGTAATTCGGAATTGGAAATGATGCTTACAAATGGGAAATGTTGATATTTGTGAATGGCACTTCTTTCTGCAAATGTTCAGGTCCTTTATAACTATGATGAAAAAAATAGAAGTGGAGTGATTATTTGATGTTCAATAAGTATGCGGTTTGTTGTTGTGAAACTCATGTGATATGACTGTTTTACGGGTTTAGGTTTCACCACCCCCCCCCTCCATATAATGTCTAGATGACCTTTTCAGTCACTAAACGTGTATTAGTTTTGTGAGTCACAGCAAATTGTGAAACTGACTTTTTCTGTTCTGTTGCCCTCAGGCTGAATGACTCAGTCCCAGGCAGGATTTCTTTTTACAGTGAGCAGGTGTGACAGTCCTTAGTTGTCACTTAGGACACAAAACATGAGTGTGCACTGTGACTAGGACCATACTGAAGACTTATTACATTGAAGATGGTCTGGTGGGAATTCCTACACCTCCACACTGGGTTTTGAAATTCTAGGGATTCCAAACTGTGCACAACATTCCATTCAACACATGAAAGCTCTCAGCACAAGGTATCTACTATCTATCTATCTATCTATCTATCTATCTATCTATCTATCTATCTATCTATCTATCTATCTATCTATCTATCTTTTTGTATTCACTTAAACATTTATTCAATAACAAAACAAAGAGCTATAATGTAAGGAACCTATTGCAATCAGCAGATCTTATTCTACAGAGCAGCCATATTGATAAGAAACAGTTTCTAATGGATTGCTATGACAATACACACAGCTTAATTGTGTTATATAAGGCCGTATTCACATCAACGAGTGTGCGTTATGGTGCATATTATTATTATTATCATTTAAGGTACTTATATAGCGCTGCCAATTTAGCCAGCGCTTTACATATATATTGTACATTCACATCAGTCCCTACCTTCAAGGAGCTTACAATCTAAGGTCCCTAACTCACATTCATACATATACTTGGGCCAATTTAGACAGGATCTAATTTTACCTACAGCATGTCTTTGTGTGTATAACATGCGCTCACTCTGGAATGGTGTTGTACACCCATACTAAATTACTTTTTAAAACATTTGAATAAACATTTTTTTTTTAAAATCAGAAAACAAGTTTATTGAGATCTCCAAACATCACATACAAGTAATATACGTTATAAGAACAGTAGGGCATTAATTACACACATGTAAGCATTACTCTTTGGCATCCACAAATTACCCGTATTCTCATCCTTGACTCCAAAGGTCTTGTAGTATCTTGCACCTCTCCCTGTCCGCAGGACTCCTCGCCCCTCTCACTCTGAATGGACCCTCAAACAATATCAACATAATACCCTCTCCATAATCAAGTCCATCGGGGCAAGTCCCGGATTGTCCAACCAGCCACCCCACACCCTTTCAAATTTGAGTGCACTCCCTCTATGCTTATAGATTCGTTTTTCATATCGCAGCATCGTACCCACTTGCTCCAACCACATCTTCACCGTAGGCGGTTCCGGGGAGATCCAATGTAGCAGGAGCAATCTACGGGCCTGAAACAAGGTCCTAGCCGCAGCTTCTTTCGTAAATTTGTCATCAATGACCCCGTATAACGCTCCCAGAGTGCAGTGATTTGGATCTAAGGGAATATCCACTTGTAATGCCCTGTTAATAGTTGCCAGTATGGAATGCCAGTATCTGTGGAGTTAGGACATCGCCATAAAAGATGAATGAGATCCCCCTCGTTTCGTCTGCACCTGGTACATAGAGGGTCTGGTCTTACCCTAATTTTATGTAGTTTAAGTGGAGTGCGATGAGTTCTGAGCAGAATATATAGCTGAGACATTCTTTGTGCTACGTTGAGAGAACTAATATGCACATTCCCCAGTACTTTTTCCCAGATCTCACCCGGCAACTCACCCACATCCCTCTCCCACTGCTCACAGGCCGTGCTAGGGAATTTTTCTAGGTAAAGTCCCAATAATGAAGAATAGCAATTAGAAATGATACCCTTCATCTCCATTGCCTGTTGCAGCATTGCGAACAATGGGGTGGGGCACATACTAGGGTTGTCCAGGGACCCCTGGGCCCTCACAGCGTGCTGCAACTGTAAATAATAGAATTGCATAGCCTGTGGCAGTCTATATTTCTGTTGTAATTGGAGAAAGGAGAGCAGAGCTCCGTTCTCAAAGATATGTTTTAGGTGAGTTATTCCCCATTTTCGTCATCTAGCAGCATGTTGTAATTTCAGCAACTCCGGGTATGTGTGGTTGTCCCATATCGGGCTGTACGCGGTATACCCCCGCACCCCTTGTACTTGTTTTGTTTTTTCCCAGACCTTTTGCAGTAATCTATACGTTGGGAACTTTTTGTTTGATTTGGCAAACTGTTGCGCCTCTAGCCCCTCTGCCAATGCTTCCACCCCACACCACTGTAGCATTATTTTCAGGGAATTATTTTTCGGTTGCCCCACTAAGCCCCCCACCCATTGTTGAGTTTGTGCGGCCAAGTAATACAACCAAGGGTTCGGCAGAGCAAGCCCTCCCTGGTCTTTCGGTTTTTGTAATTGTTCTAATTTTATCCTGGCCTGTCCCCCCTTCCACAGTAGGGATCTGAAGATAGTATTTACTATTCTGAATATCCTAAGTGGAACCACAACTGGAGAGTTGTGAAGTGGGTACAGTAGTTGTGGCATCAAGACCATCTTAATTAAGTTGGCTCTCCCTGCCACTGATAGCCACAACTTATTCCATATGGTCACTCTATCAGTAAATTTCACTAGTAAAGGTTGAATATTATGTTGGCAATAATCTACCGGTCTCGCCGTGATCACTATACCCAGGTATTTAAATTGTGGGACTACCGGGACTGGACACTCGGCCTCCACCCTTTGGTGTTCCTCCTGGTCCAAGTGAAGCAATGCTGACTTGGACCAATTAATTGTTAAAGCAGAGCATTTCCCAAATTCTGTGATCGGGTCCATAACTGCTTTCAAGGAAGAGTCAGTGTCCCCCAGCAATAGCAGCATGTCATCAGCATATAGGAGAATTTTCTCCTGTATACTCCCATGCTTAAACCCTACTATGCCCTCATGCTTCCTGATCCTCGCCGCCAACGGCTCTATAACAAGAGCAAAGAGCAACGGCGACAGCGGGCACCCCTGCCTCGTCCCCCTTTTTAACATAAAACTATCTGAAACCAATCCGCCCTCGCGTATAGTGGCCGTCGGTTGCTCGTATAGCAGTCGTATCCAGGAAATGAACGTGTCCCCAAATCCAAACTGTCTCAAAACTGCCCACAAGAATTCCCACTCGACACTGTCGAATGCCTTATTGGCATCTAATGACAACAAGGCTCGGTTTCCCATATTGTCCGCTGGGGTTTGAATGTTGACATATAAACGCCGCAAGTTGACCGCCATGGATTTATTGGGCATAAAACCTGCTTGGTCATCATGTATTATGTCTGCTATTACCTTATTTAATCTTCTGGCGAGTACTTTCGCCAAAATTTTTACATCTGCCTGCAGCTATGAAATAGGCCTATAAGAGTTGGGATCCGTGGCCTTTTTATCCGGTTTTAAAAGTAGGACTATAGTGGCTCTAAGCATTGACTTGGGTAGTTTTTGTTCAATTCTGGCCGTCTGCAGCACCTCCAGCAGTCTAGGGAGTATGGTGTCTGCATACTTCTGATATACCTCTATTGGAAATCCATCATCCCCCGGGGCCTTAGATCTAGGAAACATGCCCACTGCTTCTGCAAATCATCCAGCGTGATTGGAGCATCTAGAGCAGCTCTTTGTGTATCTGAGATTTGGGGCAAGGATACTCCTTCCATATAGGCCTCGAGCTCCTCCTGTTGATACACCACTCTGGATGAGTATAAACCCTTATAGAAACTCACCAACTCTGACATAATACCCTCTGATGTATTAACCAATTGGCCTGTGGCGGTTTGTAAGGCACCTATAGCTGGAATGGAGGGGCGAACATTGACTATCTTAGCCAACAACCGTCCTGTCTGCTCTCCCTCCTCAAAAAACGTGACCTTGGAAAAGAAGCATTTCTTTTCCGCCTTTAAACTGATGAATTTATTCAGATCCTCCTGAGCTGCCAACCACGAGGACCTGAGATCCTCCGTTGGGTTAGCCGTGTACTTGCTCTCCAGGTCCTCTACCCGTTTACCCAGCTGTACCTCAAGCTCCCTGCTCGCAGATTTGACCTTACTAATGGCCGCAATGAACACACCCCTCAAAAAGCATTTAAATGCATCCCATCTTGCCAAGGCATCCCCATATCCTGCATTCTCAAGGAAATAGGTATTAATTTGTGAAGCAATAGATTCCTCTGATGGAATCAGGTCTAACCAGAACGCATTGAGACGCCAGTGAGCCCTCCTAAGATTGGCGAGCGCCCTGGCTTGAAACCATATTATTAGAGGCGAGTGGTCAGAGACCCCTCTCTGTGTATATTCTATCTTGCTCACTCTCTGCAAGGCCTGCGATGTTCCCACACATAAGTCTATGCGAGAGAGAGAGAGGAGTGTGTTTTTGAAAAGCAGGAAAACTGAGAGGTATGAGAATGCCTCGCACGCCACATATCTACCCAACCCAGTTCCCCCAGGAATCTAGACAGCACTGTCCCCCTTCCAGGCCCTGAAGATACGCCTCCTGGGTGCCTGTCCACCCTGGGATCCATGACCCCATTAAAGTCCCCCACAGCATATATTGGCAACTCTGGTTTGGTTAGCGTGAACTCTACCAAGTCTCTCAGTATATCAGTAGAGAACGGGGGGGGGGGGGGG
>BLSH010264838.1:2673031-2685554 GCA_018402905.1 Glandirana rugosa
AAAGACTAGCGACATATTTACAGTAACCAGGGTTTTTTCACAGTTTTTACAGACTGTACAGGCGGGGTTATAGCGTCAGGGTTATTTTTAGCGTCTAGCGGCGGTAAGTAATGGCGGCGATCTGCGATTTTTATTGGGACTGCGATATTGGGGCGGACATGTCAGACATTTTTGACACTTTTTTGGGACCAATGACATTTATACAGCGATCAGAAATATAAATGTCCACTGATTACTGTGTAAATGTCACTGGCAGTGAAGGGGTTAACCTGCAGGGGGCAGTGAAGGGGTTAACAGTGTTCCCTGGGTGTGTTCTAACTGTGGGGGGGATGGGACATAACAGATCTAACTGATCCCAGTGACAGGGATCAGTAGATCTGCTTGTCCCCCTCTCACAGAACGGGGAACCGCCGTGTTTACATCGGCGGTTCCCCGTTCTACAGCTCTGTAAGGCGATCGCGGGTCAGAAGCGGACATCGAGTCCGCCCGACCCGCGGGCACGCCCACGCAGCGTGCGGCGGCCACGCACGCGCGCCGCCGCCGCTTGTGAGTGCGCGCAGGGGGCGTGTAAAGGGGCGGACGTCTATAGACGTCCTCCCGGAGATTCAGATCCGCGCTGTAGACGTCTTTCGTCTATAGCGCGGATCTCTACAGGTTAATAACAGGTCTTATGCTTGCGGGGATGTATCCGTGGTAGTTAAGGCCAGGGACCACAGGCTTTGTCCTGGCTTTTAGTACCTTTAGGGATGTGATTAGCTCAGTGAACCCTCTGAGGAGGGAAGAGTTCGATCTTTATCTGTATACAGTGGTGGAGTTGGATCTTAAATACGGAGGGTTGGCTTTTTACGATTACCATCGTTCCTTTTCTGCCAAAGCCGCAGCGATTTTTGCAGAACGCCAGGTGGTGACATATTGGGGCAACGTCGATACAGAGTTGTTTTGCCGGCATTTTGCGGGGTAAGGGCACCCGTCTGTGCGACATGCCAGTCTTCCACACATATCACGCACTGGTGCCCCAATGCGGAACCCACCATTTTACCCGACTCGTCTAAGTCAGTCCCCAGTGTGCCCCCAACCCCGGGTAATTCTGCACTTGTTGATAAGCTAGGCCGCCCAATCTAATATTTAGGCAAAGCACAAATTTGCAATAATTTTTATCAGGGCTCGTGTAATTACAATCACTGCCTGCTTCTGCATGTCTGTGCCAATTGTTACAGGGCTCACCCAAAGTCCGCCTGTTCATTGAAGTAGTCCAAGGTGTCATGACTAAGCCAATTTGAAGTTCAGTTTCTAAAGGCATGTCTTCTGGCGAATCCATCCCCCACGGTTAGGCAGTTTTTGGTCGAGGGTTTCAATCTAGGGTTCCATACGGGGTTCATTGCTCTTCCACAAGGCACATTTGAATGTCAAAATTTGCAATTGTCAGCCACTAACATGGAGGCGGTTGATGAGTTGCTTCAGTCTGAACTATATAAGGGGTTTGCTATTGGACTGTTTTCGGCACCGCCTTTTGACAGTTGGAGGGTTAACCCCATTGGCCTTGTTAAAGGAAAATTCTCAAATAAATTATGTTTAATTTACGATTTTTCAGCCCCTCATTCCTCTCATGTACCTAGTTTGAATTCTTTGATTCCATCCGAGGAATTTTCTCTCAAATATGCATCAGTGGCTTAAGCCATACAGTGCATCATTAGCATGGGGGGGGGGGGTGCTTGGCTGTACAAAGATTATATATTGGATGCATTCAAGCTACATCCTATTCGGCCTTCCCTTTGGCAGTGGCATGAGATCAAGTGGTGAGGTTTATATTACTTTGCTACCAACTCACTTTCGGGTCTAAAAGTAGCCCGTGGCTGTTTAACACTTTCGCTCAGGCACTCAGTTGGATCCTCATGCACAGAGAGAACTGTTAGGAAGTCATTCATTATCTCGATAATTTCCTTCTTATTGAAAGTGCCAAACATGCCCCTGCTGATTTGCAGAAGCTGATATCAGTTTTTTCAGCTCTCACTGGCAGTCAAGAAGGTCGAAGGGCCGGCTAAGGCACTCATTTTTTTGGGCATCGAGTTAGACACCCAGTTGGTGCAAGCTAATTTGCCTGCAGATAGGTTAGAGAGGAACAGGGACCAGATTCATACGTTTGTGGTTTCTCAGGTATGTTCCAAGACAGAGTTTCAGTCTCTGCTGGCAAGTTAAATTTTGCCATGAGAATAATTCCACAAGGTAGGTCTTTTGTTTCTTGGCTGTTGGCACTGTTACCCTTGGACACGGATTCATATTACCGCATCAGGTTAGATGCCGCAGCCTTGTCCGATTTGCATATGTGGGACAAGTTCTGGAATGGCATCACCATGTTCATTCCTGCAATGTCAGCATTGTCTCCTAGGGTGGTTACCGATGGGGCAGCCAATAAGGCTATGCAGCAATTTTTGGCACTTACTGGCTGGTAGGTCCATGGTCAGATGAGGTTTGGGCAATCCCCAGGTTTGACAGGACATCATCATTGTTTGAGATCTACCCCCATAGTAGCAGCTGTGCAAGTGTGGGGTCCTTTTTGGACGGGTAGCACAGTAGTGTTTTCCACAGATAATCAGGCTACTTCGGAGATCATTAATAAAGGCAGGTCCAGTTCTTTAGTTGTTATGTCGTTTGTACGCAGGCTGATTTGGCTATCTCTTCACTGGAATTTCCATATCCATTGAAGGTTCATTCATGGGATAGAGAACACTGTGGCAAATGCCTTGTCTCGTTTTAACTATTCACTATTTTTCCCAGCAGGTCCCAGATGCAGACGCTTGTGCCACCCCATGCCCGGCTTACTCGCTGTTGACGATGGATTAAATACGTTCCAGACCGGTGCTAGAGCTTTGATCAACAAGTCTTTATCAGCTAACACAAGAAAGGCTTACAATACAGCTTGGAATGTTTTCCAGTCTTTCCTATCTCAATAGCCTTGGTCGGACTATTACAACTTGCAGTATCTATTGGCTTTCATAGCTTTCTGCCACTCACAGTTGAAACTATATCACAATACCATCAAGACATATTTAGCTGGTATGCAACATTTTGTGTCCTTGCTGTACCCCGGTAGGCCCTCTTTTTTTGCATCGCATCCTATCAAGGCCATTCTAAAGGGTATCCAGGTGAGCAACCCCCCTGCTACGGCCAGCAGGTCCCCTATCACAAGGCATTTATTCCGGGGCATGTCCGACATGCTTTCTAAGTCACCTTTTGGGCAGCTGCCCAGTTTAGTTTTTTTTTTTTTTTCCACTTCAGTCTTTCGCCAGTTCAGTTGTATTCATACTGGTTTATCATTCCAGTTTCTGGCTACTTCACATCATTGTGGATTGATATTTATTGTAGCAAAAAAATAAGAAGTATATATATATATATATTTTTTTATCCATTAATCCCGCCTCTTTCTACCCTCTTCTTTCCTCTCTTCCCTTCGTATGTTCCCTTTTGTTATCCTTTCTTATCATGGGGAGAGGAAGTATATCTACGGGATTTCCAGTCACATCACTCATTCATCCTTCCACTTTCATCCTATTTTCCACTGGGCACTCCTTTATTGCTTTTTACTGCTGTCCCCACTTACTTTTATTGCTGCCGACCTCTTATTCTTCTGTCCCCTCTTAATCCCTTTGTCCATGCTTCCCATCTCTCTTTATGCTGTTCGCTTTTTCCTCTTTTTTTATATATATATTCTTCATTCATTACTGTTCTATCAATTTCTTTGACCCATTCCTCTATCAGTGGGGGGGTTTGCTGCCACCCAGTTTTTTGCAATAAGTTTTCGTGCATTGTATAAGCACCTAACTATTGGTATTTGTTTTTTAAATGACATCTTATTTTTTTCAATATAGCCCATTATACAGCTTTGGATTTTTATCTAGCTCGATCTCAAAGACTTCGTTGATTATTTCCATTATTTCTGTCCAATATCTATGTAATTTAGGGCATCTCCATAGCATGTGTATAAGGTTGCTATTTTCCTCGCCACATCTGGGGCATTTTGAGTCTGGTCTGTTCCCAAACTGAAACAGTCGCAGTGGGGTGTAGTAGGCCCTATGGATCAGCATTAGGTGTGAGACTCTCTGGGACGGGGACATGGATAACACTGGACACATTTCTAATATTCTCACCCATTGTTCTTCTGTAATTCCACCCACATCCCTATCCCATTTTCCCCTACATGCTAATTCCTTAGTGGTGTTTCTTACTTCCTTGTTCAATTCCCCATAGATTTCTGAGATCATTCCTTTTGCCTGATTTTTATTTATTACCTTTGTCAGTTTATTTAGTTCACACCACTCTACTATCTCGTTATTAAACTGCCTCTCCAGTGCGTGTTTTAATTGCAGATATGTGTAATAGGACTTTTTTGTTATCCCATACTCTTCTTGTATTTTTGTGAATGTTTTAATATGTCCCTATTTATATAGCTGGTTCAGTTGTGTTACTCCTTGTTTTTCCCATTCCTTATTCCGTTCTACTTTCAGTGTTTCTTGTATGTTGTTATTATCCCATATTGGGGAGTATATTGTGAACCCTTGGTATCCTAATGCTTTCTTTAACTCCTCCCATACTTTGATAGTCAGTTTACACGTGGGGATCTCCTGTGGATGTTGCCCTGCCTCCAACACTTCTATATTAGCCTTATGTTTTGTTTCATTCTTAATTAATTTCATATTTCTATCCCCTCCTTCCGTCGTGTTACAACCTCTAAGGTGGATCGCTTGTGTCGCCAAAAAATAGCTCCAAGGGTGTGGTACAGCCAATCCTCCCCTGTCCCTGGGGCGCTGCAGTGCCTGCAGCCCAATCCTGGCCTGTCTCCCCTTCCATATTAATTCTCTGAATATTGTTTCAACTTTCCTGAACAACCCCTTCGCTATCCATACTGGTGTGTTCTGTAGAATATAGTTCAGTTGGGGGAGCCAGATCATTTTTATTAGGTTGCATCGACCTGCCACAGACAGCGGGAGTCTTCTCCATACTCGGCTTTTTTCTTTAAATTTTTTTATTATCTCCTCTAGATTTTCTTTTATAAAACGTTTGGGGTTTTTGGTGATATTTATTCCTAGATATTTGATTTTATCTCTCTGTTGTAGATTTAACACCTGGTTTGTTTCTATGGGTCCATTTTTATCAATTGGCATTATGTATGATTTTCTCCAGTTAATTTGCAGTCCAGAGATTTTCCCGTACCTCCCGGTCAAGTTCAGAACCGCATCTAAGGTGTTCTGGGAATCATTTAGGAACAGTAGGAGGTCGTCAGCGTATAGCACTATTTTTTCCTCTCCTTTTTTCCTTTGAAAACCCTTTATCTCCCTAGAAGATCTAATAGCTATTGCTAGTGGTTCGATTACTAGGGCGAATAGCATCGGTGATAGTGGGCACCCCTGTCTGGTTCCGCGTGTCAGGGGGAACAGTCCTGACACTTGGTTGTTTGTCTTTACCCTTGCTCTTGGTCTTGCATATAACTGTTTCACCCACCCTATGAATTCTGGGCCTATGCCAAATCTATCCATCACCTGCCACAGATAGTGCCACTCTACCGTGTCAAATGCTTTATTTATGTCCAGAGCTAGAATTGCTCTGGTTCCTTCATTAAGGGTCGGTATCTGCATATTTAAATACGCTCTTCTAATGTTTGTGTGTGTGGCCCGTCCTGGCATAAAGCCTGACTGATCTGGATGGATATATTTTGTGATTATCTTACCTAGTCTTGCCGCTAATGCGCCAGCTAGGATCTTGACATCGACCCCCAGTAGAGAAATTGGCCTATAAGATGCCAAGCTCTGTTGGTCTTTTCCCTCTTTTGGGAAGACAGTAATTATTGATTCCTGCATCGATTCTTGCAGTCCACCCTCCTCTATTGCCCCGTTTAATGCCCTCAGCAGCGTTGGGACCAGGACCTCCCCATATTCTTTATAGACTTCTACTGGGAGCCCATCCGGTCCCGGCGCTTTCCGATTTGGCATTTTTCTTATTACATCCCAGAGTTCTTGTTCGGTCAGTGGGCTCTCCAGGCTTTCTCTGTCCTCGGCTGTGAGCTGGGGTGTTTCCACCCCTTGTAAAAAATTCCACATCTCCCTCTCTTGATTCTGTGCCTGTGTGTTATATAAATGCTCATAGAATTTTTTAAATTCCTCATTAATTGTTTGACCTTGTGTTATAGTTCTGCCCCCTTCCGTTTTTATTGCTGTTATGCTATTTACTCGCTTATTGCTTTTCACCAGTGTCGCTAATAAGTGACCCACACTTTCCCCTTCCTCGAAAAATTATTTTTGTCTAAGCCTTCGCCTCACCTCTGCTTTCTCTATCTGAAGCTGGCGACATTCCTCCTGCTCCTCCACCCATACCAGGCGTTTCTCATCTGTTGAATCTTGTATGTACTTTTTTTCGGCTTCTACTGCACGGTCCATTGCGGCCTTTTCTCGATCCCTGGTTTGTTTTTTAATTCTAGCCATTTCCTGTATCATTATTCCTCGAATGTAGGCTTTGAGGGAATGCCATACTATTCCCATTCTTGTTGTCCCTACATTTTTATTTATGTACTCTTTTATCGGCTCTTTAACCTTTTCGGGGCTTCCTATTACTCCAAGCCAATAGGGATTTAGCTTCCACTCTCTATACCCGTAAGTTACTTCTCGTCTGATCCCTACTATCAAGGGGGAATGGTCCGAGATCCCTCTGGTTTTATAATCTATACTTCCCATTTTTCCGATCATTAGATCATTCCCTATAGCCATATCTATTCGTGACAGGGAGCCATGTTTCTTTGAGTAGTAGGAATACCGCTGTTCAGCAGGGTTCCTTGTTCTCCACAAGTCCTTCCAGTCCATTTCTTCCACTATCTGCACCAGTGTGTTCTTTGCAATGGAATTGACCTCTCTTCTATTTGGGTATCTGTCTAATTTTTCTGACATGACTCCATTGAAGTCCCCGACCGCCAGAATCGGCACCCCGGGTTTATTCGAGACAAAGGCAATCAGTTTATATAATATATCAGGTTTAAAAGGTGGGGGTATATATATATTGGCTAGGATCCATTCTTTCCCCTCTATCACGCAATGTAGGAATATATATCTACCCTCATTATCCCTTTTGACTTTTTTACACTCAAACATGACCCCAGTTTTTACTATTATGCTCACCCCCGTGAGTATGCCGTATGTGTTTAGTGAAATTGTTGTTGATAACTCCTATAGGTCAGATGTTTAATTATTTCTTCTACCAGATGTGTTTCTTGTAGGCACGCTATTTCTGCATTGTGTTGTTTTATTGTTGTTATTACTGCGCTTCTTTTTTTGTATCATTTAGTCCTCTGACATTCCATGAACATATTCGCCATTCAGCAGCCGGCATATAGTCTAATCCTATCTTCGTGCCACCTAATCGTGTTTAAGCATTTTACTCGTTTCTTCCCCCTTAGTGTGTTTTTTCCGTATGCTCTATATTGTGTCTGTGAGATTAGATTATTTTCGTGTTGTTGTTTTTTTTCTTTTTTCTTTTTTTCTTTTCTTTGTTCCTTAGTGTCTGTTGGAGTGTCCCTTCCTTTCCCTCTCTGTTTCGTGTTGTTTGTTCCATTCATCCTACTACCATCCGGCTTCATCAGAAATTCCGGGTGGGAGTATCTTTCACCTCGTGCACACTCTTGACCCCGACGGGGTCCACCTGTTGGGCTTTTTTGTGACCAGATTCTTTCTCACCCCCTTCTCTACCCACCCTACCCCTTCCCCACCCCTTCCCTCCCCCCTTTCCTATCTCCCCATCCCTCCCCTGTTTTATTACCATACCTCTTTCGTTAGCCAACATTCACACTTGACCACTCTCCTACACTTACTCCTTTACAGCTACCCTCTTCCCTCTTCCCTCCCTATATGGTATAGGAATAGTCTATACGTCTTTGATGTAACGGCTTGCATCTATTAGTTAGGCTCTTATGTTTCTCCCGACGTCTGAGGTTTCATGCTATATCTCTCCAGCCAGTTTTGCGCCTCTTCTGCAGAGTTGAAGAAGATTGTGTCCCCATCTACCACTATCCGTAGTCTCGCGGGGTAGAGCATTGCATATGTAATTTTCCTCTCTTGGAGCCTTTTTTTTTATATCCATGTATTTTGCCCGTTTTTTTTGTATCTCTGGAGAAAAATCCAAATAGATTGATATCCGATTCCCATTGTAGATTATATTCCCCTTTTCTCTCGCTTTCCTAAGGATCATTTCATTATCCCTGAAAAAGAGAATTTTGATCATTAACGTTCTAGGACGTCCTCCTGGTGGTGGGGGTCTGAATGGAACTCGGTGCGCCCTTTCAACCGCAAAAAATTGGGAAAATACTTCCCTTCCAAAGTTCCCCCTCTAGCCATTTCTCGACAAACTCTATAGGGTTCGCTCCTCTCCGGGAGCCCCATTATCCGCAAGTTGTTTCTTCTTAATCGGTTCTCCATATCTTCTATTTTATCGATGAATGGGTCGATTTTCTTCCCCAGAGACTGTATGTCCTTTTTTATTGGGCCTATCTCATCTTCTGTTTGACTGATCCTCTCTTCCATTGCTTTCATCCTTTCTTGCATTTTTTGTGCATCATGCCTGATCAGGCAAATCTCCTCTTTAAGGCTCTTCACCTGTTCATTCAGCTCCTGCACCATTGTTTTACATATATTTATTGCCTCGAATACTTCCCTCATGGTTGGCTCCAGCTCTTTTTCTGTTTTTTCTTCCATAATTGTTGCAGAGATCTCCAATTTCTGTTCCCCCTTTATCCCCTTCTGCTGGCTTTTCCGGGTCACTGTTCCTCCAGCTGGGTTTTTATTTGGGTTTGTGGGGGTTGTCGCCCCTTTAACTGGGGAGAGGGATGTTTTTCCCTGTGTATTGCCTGTTGAGTTCTTCTTCTCTTTCCCTTTGTCTTTATCCATGCTTCACTTTTGTTTTCTACACCGATATCTCTCTTTCCACTTGCCCCTATCGTTTCTGCGTGGACTTATACACCTACGCCCAGCCTGGGCCCCTAGTGCACAATTCTACGGGACCTCTTTACAATCCTCTGTGTCTATTTGCTTTTTTTTTTTTTTTTTAGGGGCTTCTATCTCTGGCTCCTTTATGGAGTGTTGATCTTCGGGGTGACCTTTTAATATGGGTTTAAATATTTTATTGTGTTGCGATGTTCTATATCGCCTTTCTATCACCGGTCCCGCCCCCTATGTACTCAATCCTTTGTTTTGCTTTGTTATATTCGTTTGTTTAAGACATAGGGGGTGGTAGCCCGGTCTTCAAGTCCCAGAGGTGAGCCCACAAGATATAGTGGAAAACACCCTCCCAGGTCCTGTAGTCCGGCCCAAGCCACCCTGTCACGTACCTGACGGTGGAGTCTGTCTTGTGCAGGGAACAACCGCTCTTGCGCACCCGATTCAAGGACCCCTGGTAGTGGAGACAGAGGCCCAAGAGTGCGGGATGGCACGAGGGCTGGAGGGTCACCGATGACGTAGCGATGCTCCAGGAGACGTGCAGATAGAAGGATGGTCGTTCAGGCTGGGTCGGCAACAGGCTGGCAGGAAGGTACAAAGGATCAGGCGAAAGAGTGGTCAAAGTCCAAGCAAGGTTCGTTAACGGGCGGGCAGCAGAGGTACAAGGGAGCAGACAATCGGATGGTCGTGGGTAGCCGGGGTCGGTGCAGGTAGAAGACAGCAGGTCAGGACAAGCCGGGTCAACAGGAGGCAGAGTAACACGGGAACTGGTATCCAGAGCTGGGGCTTACAGGTCGGGAACGCTGTAGAGCGAGCAGCACTTGGTCCCAGCAGAATCCAGGCTTAAATAGGCCCATTTGGCGCCGTTTTTGGCGCAAATGTGCGCATCTCCGCGGAAACAACAGATTTCAGCCGGAAATAGTTCTTTTTCCTAACACACCCACTCTCTAGGATGGTGATTTTTTTTTTTTTTTTAACACACCTCCTTATATACAGTCCTGTATTCCCTTATACGATGATGTAGTACGGTGTACAGAGTATTTAACTCAACTATCTATACTCAGGGTTCCGACTCGTTTTCCATTGTTATTGTACAAATGTTCTGTGCCAGGGAAAGCGGATAGTGGCTCAGTCTTAAAGTCAAAAAAGAGAAAGCCCGTGGAGTACGATGGGAGGCCCAGCCTACTCCAGAGGGAAGACAGTCTTCCCTCAAGCGCACTTCTATGTGCAGTCTTATGTTCCTTTGTAGGATGACACAATACAAAGTACAATGTATTTGTGGAGTACACAGTTTAGCAGTCTTTACAGAGGATGCCAGTGTATCTTCTGCTATTATTCATAAAACAGCACGCATTACCAAAAGTGAAAAGGAATAGTCGTTTCTACGAACCTTTCCGGTCACGGCCACCGCTTTCTCCGCTTATCTTACCTTACCACACTTCGTTCAAGGTCTAGGTCTTATCATGCCTTTTCATCTCACCGATTTGTGATTTTATTGCAGAGGTCGATCGGATTTCCCTTCCTGCTTCCAGTGGGGGTATCGGATAGTTCCTTTAGCGGGGAAGCGGTTCAGTTGATCGGGTGGCCGGCTTCCCGTATCTTGGAGACCTGCCAATCTGCATCCCGCATTCAGTACCGTGTCCGGAGCAGCGGGTTGCTAGTGAACTCCTTAACCCAGAGTGTGCGCCCGGGTTTAGCGTGGGCTGGCGTTCAGCATCTCGGCGTCCAGAGCTTCACTGGGAGGGAGAGGGAGGAGAGCTGCCTTCCTCCTTCCTCTCACCTGCACATTCGGTCACCGCCCCACTCCCCACCCAGGTAGTGTTTGATTGTCCACCGCAATATCGCAGTCCTGCTATAAGTCACTGATTGCCACCATTACTAATAAAAAATAAATACCATAAAAAAATAAAAATATCACATAGTTTGTAGACGCTATACTGACGCTAACTTTTATGCAAACCAATAAATATACTCTTATTAAGATTTTTTTTTTTACCAAAAATATGTAGCAGAATATATATTGGCCTAAAGAAGAAATTCGATTTTTTTACATTTAATATTGGATATGTTTTATAGAAAGTAAAAAATGTTGTTTTTTTTTTCCAAAATTATCTGCCTTTTTTGTTTATAGTGCAAAAAATGAAAAAACGCAGAGGTGACCACATACCACCAAAAGAAAGCTCTATTTGTGGGGAAAAAAAGGACATATATTTTATTTGGGTACAGGGTCGCATGCAATTGTCAGTTAAAGTAACACAAAAGTGCTGTATTGCAAAAAGTGTTCTGACCATGAAGGGGGGAGGGGGGGTTCATCTTTAGAAGCTGAAGTATAACTTTTTTTTCCCTAGTTTTGGATAGAGTGGACAGGGGTTAGAACCCCTGTCCATTTTTTATCGTTGTCTGTGTTCTCATTAAGGAGATTAACCCTCTCTATTTATCATGTTTACTGTTATCACTGAGAGTAAGCCTGCATTCACATAGGGGCGACCCGACTTCGGCACGACTTCGCTAGGCGACTTCAGCGCGACTTCCAGCGCGACCTCAGGCGACTTTACAACACGACTTTTGCCAGGCGACTTTGCCTTGACCAATCAGAGAAGGGAGGGAGGGGGCTGCCTAAAAATAAATTCTATTCTTTCAACTGTAAAGTCGCTTCCATGTAGATGGAGATCCGACTTGGAGGCGACTTCTATTGAATCCCATGGGCACAAGTTGGATAGAAGTCGCCTAGAAGTAGTACAGGAACCTTTTCAGAAGTCGCCTTGAAGTCAGAGTGACTTCAGTCGTGTACATTATGACGGCTCCCATTCATTTCAATGGGATTTCAGATGTCAAGCAACTTGGGGCGACTTGAGGCAACTCAAGTCGGATCGCAAGTTGCCCCTATGTGAACGGGCACTAAAAGTAAAAAGAAAATCTCAAATTTTGGGTTGCCCCTGAACAGTAATAGAAGGGAAATATTCAAATGGGGACACTAGTTCTGGTGACAACCAGGGATCCCTTCACTTTGGAGGTGTTCCTCCCACTTCCTGTTTTGGCTATGGGACATGAAGTGAAGGTAAATCTCCAATGGGAGACAAATGGCAAAAAAAAAAAAAAAAAATGGCAGCGGCTTTAATCCCCCCTTACTCTATCCAAAATGAAAAAAATAAATTGCCTTCATTGCTACTTTAATTGCACCCCACACACATCTACATTGCTTTCCAACGCACCTCTGTTAAAGCGCACCACAACGCCTAGGTCTACATGTTCACTTCTTTAAAAGATAGGATTTATTTTCAAATAAAATACTGTCTTTTGGAATAAATATGACATCATAGGAATTTAGTATGCTGCTGTTTTCCAGACCGCTTGGATCTTACATTTGAAAGAGGGAGTGAACATTGGGGCCGGAGCTTTGGTTATTTCCATAATGTCTACTCACTGGACACCGCTCAGAAACAACTTAGAAGCTTGGAACTTACAACTCAGCCTCTCTGGTGTTCACACATACAAAAGCCGAACAAATGGTACAGCTTATCAGAATTTCTATTTGTATAGGGCAGGATGACAGG
>BLSH010264838.1:2692151-2707363 GCA_018402905.1 Glandirana rugosa
CGGGACATATGACGAGTGACCACCGGGACATATGACGAGTGACCACCGGGACATATGACGAGACCACCGGGACATATGACGAGGGACCACCGGGACATATGACGAGAGCCCACCGGGACATATGACGAGACCACCGAGACATATGACGAGTGATCACCGGGACATATGACGAGTGACCACCGGGACATATGACGAGACCACCGGGACATATGACGAGAGACCACAGCAGTATACAGGGCCACCAGTGAGCAGTATACAGGGCCACCAGAGAGCAGTATACAGGGCCACCAGAGAGCAGTATACAGGGCCACCAGAGCAGTATACAGGGCCACCAGTGAGCAGTATACAGGGCCACTAGTGAGCAGTATACAGAGCCACCAGAGCAGTATACAGGGCCACCCGAGAGCAGTATACAGGGCCACCAGGGAGCAGTATACAGGGCCACCAGAGCAGTATACAGGGCCACCAGTGAGCAGTATACAGGGCCACCAGTGAGCAGTATACAGGGCCACCAGTGAGCAGTATACAGAGCCACCAGAGCAATATACAGGGCCACCAGGGAGCAGTATACAGAGCTACCAGAGCAGTATACAGGGCCACCAGAGAGCAGTATACAGGGCCACCAGTGAGCAGTATACAGAGCCACCAGGGAGCAGTATACAGAGCCACCAGAGCAGTATACAGGTCCACCAGAGAGCAGTATACAGGGCCACCAGTGAGCAGTATACAAAGCCACCAGTGAGCTGTATACAGAGCCACCAGAGCAGTATACAGGGCCACCAGAGAGCAGTATACAGGGCCACCAGGGAGCAGTATACAGAGCCACCAGAGCAGTATACAGGGCCACCAGGGAGCAGTATACAGGGCCACCAGTGAGCAGTATACACAGCCACCAGTGAGCAGTATACAGAGCCACCAGAGCAGTATACAGGGCCAGCAGAGAGCAGTATACAGGGCCACCAGTGAGCAGTATACAGGGCCACCAGTGAGCAGTATACAGGGCCACCAGTGAGCAGTATACAGAGCCACCAGAGCAGTATACAGGGCCACCAGAGAGCAGTATACAGGGCCACCAGGGAGCAGTATACAGGGCCACCAGAGCAGTATACAGGGCCACCCGTGAGCAGTATACAGGGCCACCAGGGAGCAGTATACAGGGCCACCAGAGAGCAGTATACAGGGCCACCAGTAAGCAGTATACAGGGCCACCAGAGCAGTATACAGGGCCACCAGAGCAGTATACAGTGCCACCAGTGAGCAGTATACAGGGCCACCAGAGCAGTATACAGGGCCACCAGAGCAGTATCCAACTACTCCCCAACCAGCCACCCCCCACCCCCGCCTCCGGCGCGGGCGGCACTGTCCTGACACCACACACCCCGGCACTTACTGTGTGTAGAGCGGCGGTGTGTGGAGAGGGTGGATGGAGGTTCTGCTCCTCGGGTTTCTTCTTCTTTGCCAAAGCGCCTAGGCATCCAATAGGATCGCCTGGCGCTTTGGGCAATCAGGAAAAAGATCTCATTGTAGCTAGGTGAGGGATGCCTGCGTTTGGCGCCCCCCCTGGCCTGGCGCCGTAAGTCAGCTGCCTAAGCTGCCTTATGGTGGCGCCGGCCCTGCTTCCAGGTCCCTCCGACCTACCTCACTGTCCAGTGACACTCCTTCCCTTTAGTGGCTCCTCCAACTTCCACAGCCTGTCCACTGTCTCCTCCCAGCCTGCTCCAGCCTTTCTGTCCAGTTCCCAGGGTCTGTCACTCACCGACACCAGTGGATCCTTCAACCACTTCAACCCCGGAAGGATTTCCCACTGTAGGACGGGAGCACTTTTTTCAATTTGGCACTGTGCTACTTTAACTGGTAATTGCACGGTCATGCAAGGCTGTACCCTAACAAAATTTGCGTCCTTTTTTTCCCACAAATAGAGCTTTCTTTTGGTGGTATTTGTTCGCCTCTGCGCTTTTTTTTTTTTGCGATATAAACAAAAAAAGAATGAAAATTTTGAAAACAAATGATATTTTCTACTTTGTGTTATTAGAAAAATACAATAAACTAAATTTTAGTCATAAATATTTACCAAAATGCATTCAGCCACATGTCTCGGGTAAAAAAAGTAAATTAGCATATATTTATTGGTATATATATATATATGGCAAAAGTTATAGCTTCTACAAACTAGGGTACATTTTCTGGAATTTACGCAGCTTTTTATTTTATGACTGCCTATCTTATTTCCTGAGGTGCTATAATGGAAAGGCAGTACAAAACCCCCCAAATGACGCCATTTTGGAAAGTAGACACCCCAAGGAATTAGCTGAGAGGCAAGTTGAGCCCATAGAATATTTTTTTTTGTCACAAGTGATTGAAAAAAAAAATTTCACAAAGTTGTCTGTGAAATTATATATTGCTCACACATGGCATGGGTATATGTGGAATTACACCCCAAAATACATTCTGCTGCTTCTCCTGAGTGCGGGGATACCCCATGTGTGAGACTTTTTGGGAGCCTATCTGCATACAGGACCCCAAAAAACACCTTCACCCCACACTACCTATCACCGTTGCGAAGGTCATGAAATGCCCAGATAGCAAAAAAAAAAACCCAAATGACCCCATTTTGGAAAATAGACACCCCAAGCTACTTGCTGAGAGGCATGTTGAGTCCATGGAATGTTTTATTTTTTTGTCGCAAGTGATTGAAAAATGACAAAAAAAAAAAAATAATTACACAAAGTTGTCCCTGAAATTATATATTGCTGACACATGGCATGGGTATATATAGAGTTACACCCCAAAATACATTCCGCTGCTTCTTCTGAATATGGAGATACCACATACGTGAAACTTTTTGACAGTCTAGCCGCGTACGGGACCCTGAAAACCAATCACTGCCTTCATGCTTTCTAAGAGCATAAAATGGTGATTTTACTCCTCACTCCCTATCACAGTTTTGGAGGCCATGTAATGCCCAGATAGTACAACCCCCCCCCCCAAACTACCCCATTTTGGAAAGTAGACACTCCAAGCTATGTGCTCAGTGGCACGTTGAGTATTTTGCAGTTCTCGATTTTTGTCACACAGTTTTGAAATTTGAAAAAAGAAAAAAAAAATGTTTCAGTTTTTTTCTTCATTTTCCAAAACAAATGAGAGCTGCAAAATACACACCATGCCTCTTAGCAAATACCTTGGGATGTCTACTATGCACAATGGGGTAATTTGGGGGGCTTTTGTGCTACCTTGACATTTCAGGGCCTCCAAAACCGTGATAGGTACTGAGGAGTAAAATCACCGTTTTATGCCCTTAGAAAGCCAGAAGGCGGTGATTGGTTTGTGGGGTTCTGTACGCAGCTAGGCTCCCAAAAAGTCTCACACATGAGGTATCCCCATACTCAGGAGAAGCAGCAGAATGTATTTTGGGGTGTAATCTCACATGTGTGAGCAATATATCATTTTGTGAAAACTTTGGGGAAATAAAAAAAGAGAAAAAGTAATTTCCCCGAAACTTGTGGCAAAATATAAAATATTCCATAAAATCAACTTGCGACAAAAAAATAAAATATTCTAGGGAATCAACATGCCTCTCAGCAAATAGCTTGGGGTGTCTACTTTCCAAAATGGGGTCATTTGGGGGGGTTGAACTGTCCTGGCATTTTATGCCCAACATTAGAAGCCTATGCCACACATCACCCACCAAGTCTTTCCTGACAGACTCCATGGCAGCATACACCCGGGTAGGCCCCGCCTCCAGAACTACCCTATAGGACTCCGCTCCCATAAATCTTTGCTCCACACCAGCAGCCATGTTCCTTTTTTGTCCTCCTCCGTAGGACCGAATGGAGGGTTCTCTACCTAAAGGAGTCCCACCGCGGTCGGTATCCGGCTGTATTGCCCAGGGTCGCTGTCCTCCGATAGGCCCTACTGAAGGAGGGTATGGAGTGTAATGAAGAGTAGCGCTGAAGCCAGGAGTCCCTGAAGAGTGCGCAATGGCTGATAGCCTTGCTGTCAGCAGGTGGCCCTATCTGCAAGTCCGGTGTGTGTGTGTGTATGTCTCAAGCACCCTGGCCGCCGCGATTGGTGGATTGGTAAGTCCTTAATATTTTTCATATATGGCAGCAGTGTGTGTTATACTCAGCTAGGGCACTTGCCTCTTATTTCTGCCATGGGGTAGGTGGAGGCATGGCTGGCGTTCCAGCGTCGGAAGCTGCGGCTGTACTGCGCATGCGCCTGTGCGGCACGAGAACGAGGCTTGGTACGCACATGTGCGCAAGCGGCCTTGCCGGCGCCTGTATGACGTCCCGGCGGCACCGTGTTTAAATCTGTGGAAGACCAACAGAGCCTCAGGAATGTGTACGGGCATTGCGGTAGCTTCCCCAGGCTCTCTGGTCTGCAGTGTCAGGTAGGCAGATGCTGGGCTTGGTGACAGGGGAGGAGAATGCAGCAGGCTGACTAATAATCCCTCTCTCCTTAGACAAGCCAAGGCTCGCTATGGATGCCTCACTGCCCCCTAGTGGCCAAACCTCTCACAGCAGGTACTGGGGATTCCTGTGGAGCAGGGGGGGAGAGGAGCTCTTTTCTTGTTGCCTGTGTCTCATGATTTGTCTCTCTCTCTCTGCTTCTAGCTCATTTTCTTTTTAGCCCCTCCAGGTCTAAACATCAGAAAGATACACCGAGAAGGAGCAGCTCAAAATCACACCACCGGCACTCTTCCTCTGGGTCAAAGCATGGGTCCCATTACAGGTCAAGCCACTGCATAGAGAACTGGTGCTCTCCCCCCACGCCCTAAGGAAAGAGTCTATAAATCCTGCTGGGGGGTGTAGGGCTGGGATTCCGGTGGGGAGATCCCTCTGTGATCACTGCTTTAGCAAAGTGGCAAATGAGAGAGAAGGACCGGATCAGCGCCTGGAATTATTAGTCAGGCAGGTTGTGCAAGACTCCCTTCAGGAGAAAGAGTCAAGCAGACCCCAGGTTCCTCTGCTGGAATCACTAGGCTCTCCCGGTGAGGCCTTTTTCCCAGAGTGTAGGGAGTCCTCCCAGGTCAGCCGACCATCAGCTGTCCTTTCAGACAATGAATCGGAGGCAGAAGACCCCACAGTGGGCTTTCAATATGTCCTGGTCCCAGCCATGGTAAGAGCAGTCAAGGAAGCTCTGAGGTTGAAGGACCCGGCAGTCTCCCCTCCGAAACAAAATACGTTTTTTAAGCAGCTCAGCAGAGATCGTCCCAATTTTCCGCTACTAGAAGAATTGGGGGAGATCATTTCTGAAGAATGGGCCCAAGTGGACAAGAAGAGCTCGCTGCCCTCTAATGTGCAGAAACTATATCCCTTCAAGGAGGAAGAGGTTAAGCACCTCAAATCAGCCCCAGCTATAGATGCAGCCCTGATGAGACTTGCCAGATATGTAACCCTGCCGTTAGAGGACCGGGTCTCTTTTAAAGATCCTCTAGAAAGGCAAATTGACGGTGACCTCAAAAAGATCTATCTGTCGGCAGGCATGGCCTGCAAGCCGGCTTTGGCAGCAATCTTGAAGGCAATGGAGATTTGGACTGATAATGTGGAAGAAAGCCTAGTGGCGTATTCTCTGGAAGTGGAAGAGGAATTTGCCTATCCAGGAGCTCAGTATGGTCTCAGTCTTTCTGGGGGAGGAGTCACTCGATATCATCCGTCTGGGGGCCCGGGTGATGCTGTCCTCTGTGACCGCCAAGCGAGCCCTGTGGCTGCGCCCATGGATGGCTGATCTGGACTCCAAGCAGGCTTGGTGCCAGATTTCCTTCAGGGGTCCTCTCTCTTTGGGGACAAGCTGAATGAGGCCATTTCCCCTGCCATGGGGGGTAAGTCGTGGTTCCTCCATTAGGACCGGCGTCTGCAGGCATTTAGGCGCTCCTTTCCAAAGAAGCGAAGTGCAGACAGGGGTAAAGAAGCACGCAGTTATAGGCCAGGCTGTGAGTTTGGAAGGTCATGGAGGAACAGACAAGCTACCACCAAGAAAACTTCCAAAAGGACCCCTCCCGCCGGTCGGGATTCCGCGAAGTCCTTTTAAGATTGGGCCCGCTCAGGCATGCCAGGTGGGGGGCGCCTCCGCTGCTTCCGGCATGTCTGCGCAGCCTCAATCCAGGACTTCTGGACCGTCAGAACGGTATCCATAGGCCACACCTGGTCCTTTGACGGAAGTCCAAAACTCAAGTTTGTGTCTACAATCCTGCCCGCTTCACAGGAAAAGAGACAAGTTCTAGTGACTTATGTGGAGTCTCTACTCGAACAAGGAGCATTCACCCTGGTTCCAGAAGGTGAACGGGGACAAGGCATGTATTCCCCCCTTTTCTTGATACAGAAAAAGTGTGGCTCGTGGAGGCCGGTAATAGATCTCACACACCTCAACCGCAAGGAAAGATTCAAAATGGAATCCCTCTTTACCATAATACAGTTTGTCCAGCCAGGAGATTGGTTGATTTCCATCGACTTGAAAGATGCGTACTTTCATGTTCCAGTAGCGGAAGAGTTTCAGCAGTTCCTGCGCTTCGCATTGGGCCGGTGGCACTTACAATTTACATGCCTCCCTTTTGACCTAACGACATCGCTACGAGTGTTTTCCAAAGTGCTGCTAGCAGTAGTGGCACTTCTGAGGGTGGAGGGCGTCATTACCTGGAGGCTGTTTGCTGGAGCATAGGGATCTGGTGATTCTCACCTTGCAGCGATACGGATGGCTCCTAAATCTGGGGAAAAGTTAGTTGGTGCCCAATTATGGACTGGGCTCAGAAACACCTGAACAACATCTGGGCAGTGTATATTCCCGGGTCCCAGAATACTCTGGACTTTTTACCCAGACACGAGTTGGACAACAACGAGTGGTCCCTCCACAGGGAGGTGTTCAGTTGGCTCCCGACCTTGGAGATAACTCTGGAAATCGATATGTTCGACTCACCCTGCAAACTTCCGAGTTACTTCTTGAGGTTCCAAGATCCCCAGGCCTAAGGGGTGGATGCTCTCTTGGAGTGATGGACGTTCTGCAGGGCCTACGCCTTTCCCCTGGTGCCTCTGATTTTCCGGTTTCTCAGGAGGCTCAGGACCGAGAAGGTCGAAGTAGTCGCGGCGATCCCCTTTTGGCCAAAAATGCCATGGTTCCCGCTGCTGTCCTTACTCAGTTTCAAGTATCCGATTGCCCTACCAGCCAGACCAGACCTTCTCTCACAGGATACGGCTCTGCATCCATGCCCAGCACATCTACGTCTCAGGGTTTGGTATTTGAGAGGGTAAGGTTGGAATCTCTTGGCTGTCCACAAGAGGCCATTCCTGCCTTACTCAGTGCTAGGAGAAGCAGCACCAACAGAGTGTATCAGAGGATTTGGGCGAAGCTCCTGGATCATATATCTTCCAGAAACAGTACTAGGGACTTTCTGTCAGTCTCAGATGTCCTTAGTTTCCTGCAATCTGGTCTCAACCTGTCCTTATCAGTCAGTTCACTAAGGGTTCAAGTGTCAGCTATCTCAGCCTTCTCAGGCATCTTGTGGGCCAAAGACAGACTTATCTGCCAATTCTTTAAGGGGGCAGCCAGACTTAGACCTCAAAGGAAGCCAAGATTTCCAAATGGGATCTGCCATTTGTCCTGGATTCCCTGTCTCAGTTCAGCTCAGACCCCAGCAATCCACTGACACTGAAGGACCTTACGCAAAAGACGGCCTTCCAATATCTTCGGCCAAAAGAGTGTCCGAGATCAGCAACTTGGGATCAAGGGAACCCTTTATAACCTTCTTCCCTGACAGTGTGGTTCTGGTACCAATGTTAGGGTCAAGACCAAAGGTAACCTCTGTTTTCCATGAAAATCAGGAAATTGTGCTTCCCACTCTTAAAAGGTTGGACAGTTCTGAAATTCATCCACTAGATGTGGGGCAGTCCTTGAAGCTTTATCTGGAAACCACAGCTCCTTTTTGGCGGACGGAACACCTTTTCGTCCTTACGTATGGTAAAAGCATAGGTTCACGAGCCTCAAGCAGATCTATCGCTTCCTGGATTGTGCAGATCATCCAACAAGCTTACAAGGAGAACGGTTTGGCTCCTCCAGAGGCAGTGACGGTGCACTCCACCCAGAGCAACGTGACATTGTGGGCGTCAGCTCGTCACGTGGCGTCTGATGTAATATGCAAGGCGGCCTCTTGGTCCTCTATTAGCACATTCATGTCCCACTATTGTGCAGAGCCCGCAGCTTTGTTTTCAGTTAACGTTGGTGCTCAGGTTCTATCTCTTGAGAATGGTAATTAAAATTTTCTTTGCTCACCAGATTCCTACCCGCGTGTAGCGTGTTATTTCCCACACATATGCTGCCATGGAGTCTGTCAGGAAAACGGAAAATTTCCTATCAGATACTTACCGTAATTTTCCTTTCCTGATAGACTCCATGGCAGCAGGAGTTCCCACCCAAAACCCTGGAGTAGACTAGTTACGGAACACGGCTGCTGGTGTGGAGCAAAGATTTATGGGAGTCCTATAAGGTAGTTATTGAGGCGGGGCCTACCCCCACATGTACTGCTATGGAGTCTATCAGGAAAGAAAGATTACTGTAAGTATCTGATAAGAAATTTTCAGTTTTTCTGACACTTATGTTCACATGAAAAAATATTTTTTTTGCTAGAAAATTACTTTCAACCCCCAAATATTATATATATATTTTTTTAAAGCAGAGGCCCTACAGATTAAAATGGTGGGTGTTGCAATTTATTTTTTCACGAAGTATTTGGGTAGCGATTTTTCAAACGCAATTTTTGTGGAAAAAAAAACACTTTTTTGCATTGTAATGCACAAAAACACACTATATTGCCCAAATATTTGGTGAAATATAAAAGATGATCTCATGCCGAGTACATAGACACCAAACATGACATGCTTTAAAAATAACGCATACCCGCGCATCAGCGACAAACTATATACATTCTTAAAAGCCTTTACAGGTTACAACTTTAGATCTGCAGAGGAGGTCTACTTGTAGAATTACTGGTCCACCTTAGCGTGCTGCACGGGGGGACAGGGGTGCATTTTTTTTAAATTATTCATTTTGCCTTTTATTTTATTTTTACACTGTCCCTTTCATCTTTTTTTTTTCTATTATTTTTATTGTTATCACGGGAAATTTAAATACCCTCTATGATTAAAAATAGGTAGTGGCGCACATTTTTTTTTAAATTTGAGGTCTATTTGACTTTAGATCTCTCCTCAGCCCTTAAAGCATCTGACCACACCAAAATCGGTGTGATAAGATGCTTCCCCAATTTCCCAATGGCGCTGTTTATATCCGGTGAAATCAAAGTCATGAAATGCTCGTAGCCTCCAGTATCTTACGCCATAGAGATGATTGGAGCCATTCTAGTCTTCAATCAGCTCTATGTTCAACTGTCGGAACCACTGGCTGCATTCTCGAGTTCCACGGTGGAACAGGAGAGTCCGAGAAAACCATGGAAGACGGCCGGAGAGGGGCGTTTCTTCCCACAGCTTGTAAAAGCAGTCTAGCAGCTAATCAGCTGCTAGGATTGCTTTTACATGAAAGCCGACTGCCGGTGGAAAAGAATGATACCTAGATGATATCTATACCTGCAGGCATCATTCCAGTATAACCACTGTAACACCAGCAACATACCAATGTGTCGCTGGTTCTTGTTGGGCATATGTTGTAATGTTCTTTTTTTTCATGCAGCCTGTGGGTTAAATGAAAAAAAAGAATCAATCGGTGGGTATGCCCACCATTAGAAAACCTCCCTTCATCCACCCACTCCTAATGGTGGACATAGCCCCTTTTTAAAAATATATACCGGAGCATAGGGGCAATCCACCCCTGCCCCTATGCACCGGTGTATATACGCTTTTTTTTAAACTGTGGTGGTAAAATCTCCTCCAACAGCGCTGGAGTCGCTGCTTTATATATGGTGGGAGCAAACGCTGTTGCTGTCACCCTGAATAAATCAGCGCTGCAGCTGGCATACCTGAAAACAAAATAAGCTTAATAAAACACAATAACATATAAAAAATAACATTCCTGCTAAGAAGAAAAAAATAATAAACACTACAGGAAAACATTATAAAAACATTATATGCCTGCAAAAAAAAACAAAACATGATAATAAACAGGAACAAAACATTACAGGCATGCATAAAAAACAATAGAGAAAGCAATATAAAGAGAATAGAGAGAAAATAGAGATAGAAAAACAAGAAATGTGCAACTGTTTTTGGCTTTTATTATTTTATATATATTTTTTTGTTTTTAGAACTTTTTTTTTTTTGTAGTTTTTTTGGTACAATTTTTTTTTTATAACAGTAAAGGTTAGGGTCTCTAAAAATGCAGTGACATCTTTGGAGACCCTGTGAACGTGTGCCCTATTTCTGTGTAGTGCTGTTCCCTACGCTAATACTCAACTAGTGTATGGTAGCACTCGAAACAGTCACCGATGCAGAGACCAGGCTGGTCAAAACAGGATCGGCATTACTAACGGGTGTCATGCATGTATCCGCGTTGTCGGCAGACACAACATCTTTTTTGGGGGGCTCGGTTGGTAGGGTTACCAGGGATGGCATGTGGAAAATGCAGTCCATGCAGCCGGCTCACTGCATTTGGATTGGGAACATGAGGTGCAGAGCCAGCTGAATACAGCAGAGCTCTGATGATCTTTCTTGGGATCCAGTCCGTCCTGACACTTTGTATAGCATATAAGCGTTCAGCATAGCCAATTGGAATAAGTAAACAGACACTTTTTTGTACCAGCGTCTAGACTTATGGGCAATTAAGTACGGTGCCAATAACTGGTCATTGAGGTCCACCCCTCCCATATTTTGGTTATATTCGTGGACACAGAGGGGTTTCTCCACAACACCAGTCGCCGTTGTAATTTGGACAGCCGTGTCTGCATGAAGGGAGGAAAGAATGAAAACATTCTGTGTATCCCTCCACTTCACTGTGAGCAAATTACTACTTCTCAAGCAGGCTCTCTCCCTCCGTCTAAGTCGGGATTCTACCAGCCGTTGGGGGAAGTCCCGGCGATTAGATTGCATGGTGCCACATGCGCCAATTTAGTGATCAAACAAGTGACTAAACAGTGTTACGCTTGTGTAGTAATTGTCCACGTACAAATGGTACTTCTTTCCGGATAAGGGTGACACCAAGCTCCACACAATTTTGCCAGCGCTCCGTATGTAGTCTGGGCATCCTTCCGGCTCCACGTGACTATCTTTGCCCTCATAAACCAGAAAACGACATGTATAGCCTGTGGCCCTGTCACAGAGCTTATACAACTTGACCCCCTATCTGGCACGCTTGCTGGGGACGTACTGTTTGAAAGCAAGGCGGCCAGCAAATTTAATCAGGAACTCGTCCACGCACACAATTTGGTTGGGAATAAAAAGTGCTGTGAACTGCTGATTGAAGTGGTTTATGAGGGGCCGAATTTTGTGGAGCTGATCATATTCAGGGTCACCCCGTGGACGACAGAGTTCATTGTCGTTGACATGCATGAACCGCAGGATCTGCTGGTATCGTGTCCTGGCCATGCAAGCAGAGAAGACATTCATATGATGAATTGAGTCAGTGGACCAATATAACCGCAGTTCAGGTTCTTTATGTATGCCCATGTTGAGGGTAAGGCCCAAAAAGGTCTTAAGTTCGGAAACCTTAATTGGCTTCCAATCTCTGGCAAGTGACGAATGGGGATTAGCGGCAATGAACCGACCAGCATATAAATTGCTTTGTTCCACAATAGATCTATAGAGATCTTCGGTGAAAAGCAGCGAGTAAAAATCAATGGACCTACAGTCAACTGTATTCACCTGAATTCCGGGTTGGCCAGTGAATGGGGGATGTACGGGCACTGCATCAGTGGTGGGTTGCCAATCAGGGTTTGCAAACACGGCAGGAAGGGCACTATGGGCTCTGCGGTCCTGTGTTTGTCTTCTTCGTGGAAGTAGGAGACTACTTGTGCTAGCCACACCAGCTTGAACTGCACATATGGGACTCGCCATGTCACCAAGTGTTACTGCAGTGCTGGTTTGTCTATGACCTGGATGTACTAGGCCGCTGGTGCTTGCCAGGTCACCGGAAGGAGTAGCGGTGCTAGTACTGGGTCTCTGCTCAATATGAGAGCCCTGCAGTTCATGCACCTCAGCGACAGCAGAACGGGTCTGGTACACCTGACCTTAGCAGGGACCACTCTGCCTTCAGAGCTATCTGACAGGGAGCTGCTGTTGTCTACGGGATTGTATATTGAGCCTGATTCTGACAGTGAGGCTTCCCCATCGCTCTCATATGTCATGCTCAGCAAAGCGTCGGCCTCTTCAGTAGTGTACCTCGGATTTGACATGTTGGCCTCTAAATTTATCGGTACACTAGTGTGACTCACAGGCAAAAAAGCGCACCTGGTCACCGCCAGGAGAACACTACCCTTTGCAGGGGTACACGCAGGCTCTCTGTAAGCTGTCCTGGAAGATTCCTGAAAAGTGAGTTATCAGGAGTGGTGAGATACAGCGGTCTCCCTACAATTATACCTGCGTGAACCCCTGCAAAGGGTAGTGTTCTCCTGGTGGTGAGACACAGCAAGGGCTGTAGTTCTGCTAAAGCGTGCGCCCCTTCAGTGGGGGACGCTTTCTGGTGAATGGCCTCACGTGTGCAGTGGCTAGGAGTGAATACTTTGCAGTGTCTAGCGGTGAACACTTGGTACACAGTGTGGAGTGAAATTACCATCACGATAGAGATCTGCTATATGTTCAGTGGAATGAACACCACCATCTAAGGAACACACAGAACTTTTTAGAGGCAGAACATCACAATATAAGACTGTCTGTGATTTATAGTGGAAAACCTCTGGATATGATGCTGATCACATGCAGTCAACTTCTTTGGTTGACCATGGTGTAGGCCTGTACTGAGTGGAACCTGTCCTGTTAAACCGCTGTATGGTCTTGGCCACCATGCTGCAGCTCAGTTTCAGGGTCTTGGCAATCTTCTTATAGCCTAGGCCATCTCTATGTAGAGCAACAATTCTTTTTTTCAGATCCTCAGAGAGTTCTTTGCCATGAGGTGCCATGTTGAACTTTCAGAGACCAGTATGAGAGAGTGAGAGCGATAACACCAAATTTAACATACCTGCTCCCTATTCACACCTGAGACCTTGTAACACTAACAAGTCACATGACACCGGGGAGGGAAAATGGCTAATTGGGCCCCATTTTACTCAATTGTACTTACTTTTGTTGCCAGTGGTTTAGACATCAATGACTGTGTGTTGAGTTATTTTGAAAGGACAGCAATTTTACATTGTTATATAAGCTGTACACTCACTACTTTACATTGTAGCAAAGTGTCATTACTTTAGTGTTGTCACATGAAAAGATATAATAAAATATTTACAAAAATGTAAGGGGTGTACTCCCTTTTGTGAGATACTGTGTGTGTATATATATATATATAAAATATACGACAGGTAATCTGATGGGGAAAAAACTATCTAGCTAGCATCACTTGTGACACCTATACAGCGATCACAGGTGACAGGGGGCAATCAAGGGGTTAAAAACTTTATTGGGGGGGTAAGGGGGGTATTTACACCTACCTCGGCCTAATACTACCAACCCTAACACTGATTACTGTCACAAGGGTCACAAGTACAGCGATCAGTGAACGATCTGATCACTGCACTCAATGACACAGTGACAGGGGGTGACAGGAGTGAAGGGGTTAACTGGGGGGTGATCAGGGAACGATCAAAGGGTTAAAAGTGTGCCTATGTGTACTGGTGTTAGTGTGGTGTTGGTGCAACTCACGTTTTGAAGTCTCTCTCTCCTCTCTGCAACGGAAAAGGACGCAGAGAGGGGAGATGATATCAGTTCCCTGTCTGTGTTTACATTTCACAGACAGGGGAGGCTTCCCATTCGCTAGGACCGATCAACAGGAATAGACCAAAAATCATTGGTCTATTCCTGTAGAGTGAACGGTCCTCTAGCGAATCGGACCGCCGTTTCCACGTGCGCCCCCTGGCTGTTTATAGACGTGATTTTACAGAATAGAGCCACATTGCAGCAGTAAATATATGCAAGCCGGTATGGAACCCTTTAAAGAGTCTTTCAGTAGCCTGTTATTCTCCTGCTCCCTTGTGCTGCTCCAGGATCCAACTCCGCTCCTGGCTGCACCTCAGCCACTAGGCCTCAAGGTCACCCCCCCGGGGGCTCCCTGGTGAGGCCTCCACAACCTCAGCTACATCTCCACTTTTCCATCCGACACTCTCCTCCCCCAGCTGGGCAGATCACAGTATTTAAGGAGGCCTGCCCCCTGCCAATTCAAGTTGGGGATTGGTCAGGGCTCCTTAACATACTTCAGAAAGTGACACCTCCTCCTCCATCCCCTTTTCCAGAGCCTTCTAGAAACAAAGGGGAGGAGTAATCCAAGGGGTATTCCTTCCTGCAATCTCCAGCTCTCCCTGGGCCCCTATACTGCCCATATCAAAACCTTCAGGCCTGCACTTTCTGTCAGGCCTGACTAAATTTGCCTCTCCTAGCAAAAATCAACTACAAAAAGCACCTATCACTATGGGGGCGCTACACCAGGGTTATATGAAAGAAGATATACTATTAGAGCACCAATGCCTCCTTTGCACATACCTGTTAGCAGCCTGGTCTACAGTCAGGTGCATAAATATTGGGACATCGACACAATTCTGATCTTTTTGGCTCTATACACCATCACAATGGATTTTAAACGAACAAGGTGCACTTTAACTGCAGACTTTCAGCTTTAATTTGAGGGTATTTACATCCAAATCAGGTGAACGGTGTAGGAATTACAACAGTTTGTATATGTGCCTCCCACTTTTTAAGGGACCAAAAGTAATGGGACAGATTAACAATCATAAATCAAACTTTCACTTTTTAATACTTGGTTGCAAATCCTTTGCAGTAAATTACAGCCTGAAGTCTGGAATGCATAGACATCACCAGACACTGGGTTTCATCCCTGGTGATGCTCTGCCAGGCCTCTACTGCAACTGTCTTCAGTTCCTGCTTGTTCTTGGGGCATTTTCCCTTCAGTTTTGTCTTCAGTAAGTGAAATGCATGCTCAATCGGATTCAGGTCAGGTGATTGACTTGGCCATTGCATAATATTCCACTTCTTTCCCTTAAAAACTCTTTGGTTGCTTTTGCAGTATGCTTCGGGTCATTGTCCATCTGCACTGTGAAGCGCCGTCCAATGAGTTCT
>BLSH010264838.1:2707373-2721305 GCA_018402905.1 Glandirana rugosa
TACGACGTCTTGAGTAACCTGCCGCGAAGTGTCGGCCATTGCATAATATTCCACTTCTTTCCCTTAAAAACTCTTTGGTTGCTTTTGCAGTATGCTTCGGGTCATTGTCCATCTGCACTGTGAAGCGCCGTCCAATGAGTTCTGCAGCATTTGGCTGAATATGAGCAGATAATATTGCCCGAAACACTTCCGAATTCATCCTGCTGCTTTTGTTAGCAGTCACATCATCAATAAATACAAGAGAACCAGCCCAGGCCATGACACTACCACCACCACCATGCTTCACTGATGAGGTGGAATGCTTTGGATCATGATCAGTTCCTTTCCTTCTCGCTATTCTTCTCTTCCCATCACTTTGGTACAAGTTGATCTTAGTCTCATCTGTCCATAGGATGTTGTTCCAGAACTGTGAAGGTTTTTTTTAGATGTTGTTTGGCAAACTCTAATCTGGCCTTCATGTTTTTGAGGCTCACCAATGGTTTACATCTTGTGGTGAACTCTCTGTATTCACTCTGGTGAAGTCTTTGACACACATATACCTACCTCCTGGAGAGTGTTCTTGATCTGGCCAACTGTTATGAAGGGTGTTTTCTTCACCAGGGAAATAATTCTTCGGTCATCCACCACAGTTGTTTTCCATGGCCTTCCGGGTCTTTTGGTGTTACTGAGCTCACCTGTGCGTTCTTTCTTTTTAATGATGTTCCAAACAGTTGATTTGGCCACACCTAATGTTTTTGCTATCTCTCTGATGGGTTTGTTTTGTTTTTTCAGCCTAATGATGGCTTGCTTCACTGATAGTGACAGCTCTTTGGATCTCATATTGAAAGTTGAGAGCAACAGATTCCAAATGCAAATAGCACACTTGAAATGAACTCTGGACCTTTTATCTGCTCCTTGTAAATGGGATAATGAGGGAATAACACACACCTGGTCATGGAACACCTAAGCAGCCAATTGTCCCATTACTTTTGGTCCCTTAAAAAGTGGGAGGCACATATACAAACTGTTACACCGTTCACCTGATTTGGATGTAAATACCCTCAAATTAAAGCTGAAAGTCTGCAGTTAAAGCACATCTTGTTTGTTTCATTTCAAATCCATTGTGGTGGTGTATAGAGCCAAAACGATTAGAATTGTGTCAATGTCTCAATATTTTTGGACCTGACTGTATGTGAAGTTACAAACAAAGGACTTTGATGGCCCCCTTTGTTACCTTGGACTACAAAGAGGTATATTACTAGGAGTAATGCTGTGGAGCAAATGTGTAACTGAAATATGCTGGGCAAGTTTTAGCTGTCCATCCACAATCTTTCCCAAACACCAGCATCTCTTCCTAGCATTCACATGAGACGCTTGGGATGCTGCAACTGGTAGTAGATAGTTAACTGGACTTGTTCTATAATGTTGGAGACGTTTTACAGTCTTCAAATTACAGAAGAAGTCCAGTTGAATGTGTTTCTCTAATACTAGCTATACCATCACCTGGATAAATGAGAACCTTCAGCCCCAGTTCACACTGATGCAGTGCAAATTGGGTGCGAATTTAAAGCGGCACATGGTGCGGTTTCCTTGCAAATTTAGTGCGGATTAGTGACAGGAGTGGTCTCATCTACAATTTTATTTTCTATAAAATCTAGGCAAAAAAAAATCACAGTGATGTGAACACTGGACTGCAAATTCATTCCAATCCCATAGAAGTCTATGGAGCTGAAATTCGCATCGCACCGCACCGCACCGCACCGCACAGCACTAAGCTCGCATATGACCCTTTTTTTGCACCAGATCAAATTTGCACAGCAAATGTGTGAACAGCCTTCATTGGAAATAATGATTTTTTACATGACATGCAAATGTATGCTTTTCGGATCGCATCTGATGCGCATTGTATTCGCTTCCGATTTGTGAATCGGGGCTTACAGACATATGCTACAATTAGGTATTTCCCTAAATGCAAGAAATGGTTATGGAAGCCACTTTTTCACAATTATAACAGTTTAGAATTATATTTTTTAAACCATAAGTTCTTTTTCAGCTCACCAATTTTCCCAGAAGTCTGCCCTAAGATACAAGTCAGATTTCAGGCATCCCCTGCAACAAAGATGTCAGTTTTGGTGAGATACTTCCAATAGGAAATTACATGTAAAGGGATGCAGGCCTAGCATCTTTCCTCATTAGAGCCCTGCAGGCGCACAGCTGATTGACAATGATGAAGCCACTCCCATTAGGCTCACTTTCCTACATGGATTCAGACAAACAGACAGGGATTTCTTTAGCGTAACAAAAGGTAGGAATCTGCAACAAAGTTTGTTAAGTACTTGGTGCCCACGCTATAGCTGAAAGATGGCTACAGCATGGGCTTCCTTTGCCATGAGGGCCTACATGGACGTCCTCCCATTCCTGCGCTGCTCAGGAGCTGTCAGCGTGAAGAAAAGAAGAAATCACCAGCTTCTGTTAGAGGGACATCGATCCCCATACTGCCTACCAGTGCTGCTAATCAGTGCCCTCCAGTGACACCTATCAGTGCCCATCAGTGCTACCAATTAGTGCCCCTCAGTGCCTCATCATCAGTGTCCCTTATCAGTGCTGCATATCAGTGCCGCCTACCAGTGCTCATCAGTGCCACCTCTCCATGCCGCCTATCAGTGCCCATCAGTGCCACCTATCAGTGCCCATCAGTGCAGGCTCATCAGTGCCTACCAGTACCACCTCATCAGTGCCCATCGGTGCAGCCTATCAGTGACACCTCATTAGTGCCCATCAGTGAAGTAGAAAATATACCGGTTTGCAAAATGTTATAACAAAACGTTTTGTTTTTTTCAAAATCTTTTTTTGTTTGTTTAGCAAAAAATAAAAAACCCAGTGGTGATTAAATACCACCAAAAGAAAGCTCTATTTTTGTGAAAAAAATTATAAAGATTTCACATGGGCACAGAGTTGCATGACTGCACAATTGTCATTTAAAGTGTGAGATCGCTAAAAGCTAAACATTGGCCTGGGCAGGAAGGGGGTATAAATAAGTGCCTAGTAAGCAAGTAGTTAAAATCCTTGTACTGCCTGAGAGTGGCACTCAGATAGTCTCGGCCAGCTCCAGACTGAGCATAACAACCATATTTTTTACTGGCAACCTTTTCCTGTCACTGGCATTTACTGGCAAGAGAAAAGTGTCAATTTTTTACTGCCTGCCAGTAATAATGCTGACGGTTGGCAACACTGATCCTAACCTGATGTCAAACTGCTGCCATTAACACAGTTCCAAAGCCCCGTAGACACAGGCCCTTAGAGTATCTTTTCTCATACTCACTAGTGGAGTCTTGGATAAAGAGCTACCAAGTCCTTTAATATCTTTAGGGCAGTCTAATTGCATTACTTCATGTGGCCTGGTGGCTATCTTTAGTTGCAATTTTGTTAATATTCACTTTTATTGAATAAATGTTTTTTTAGGTAATGCACTACGTGCGTGCACCTTCTTGTTCTTTTGTTTTTCATAGTATCTCTTGGATTACCCCGTCTGAGTAGGACTGCAGCCGCCTAGTACCCGGAATTATTATTGTCCTTCCTGCCTTCGACTACAGAGGACCTCATGGCACTGGAAGTGTTTGCCAGCTTTTGTGTTCCTTTAGTATCTTTAGGGCAGTCTAATTGTCGGCACTGAATTCTGCCCCCATGCTTGCTGTTATCTGGCTGTGTATGTCTAGTTTTACATAAGCATACCAGGAATGGGTGCTGGAACATTCACATTTTTCCTAATATTCTTATGAGCACTCCCACTTCCTCCCTTTTCCTGTTGGGTCGCAATGCTCCCCATCATGGAGGTGGACCAATAGATACATGGGAAAGACAGGAGAACATGGGAAGACTCTTCAGTTTTAGAAAGTGTTGAAATTTGCATGTTGCCATGGCTTGGTATCTGGGGCATACTGTAGATCTAATATAGAAGTAGCCTGTTCAGTACTTTAGGATGCTGGGAGATTCATTCTTCCAGCAGCTCGAAGTCTGCCAAATAACTTGTAGATGCTTCTTTGTCAAGGTGCTGTAAAGTTCTGTCTTTTGCAGCCCATTCAAATCCTTAAGTTTTCAGAGGCCTGTGCAGTAGCTTGGCAGTAGTTTGCTGGCTCAGAGGTTCTCACTGTGGACCATCTGCTCCCTTGAGTCTAACTACGTCGACCTCTGTTCCCATACCGCTTCACCAATTTCTCTTAAATACATCAGTGTACTAACAGCTAACGAATGGCGCCAGCCATCTTCAAACACCTAGTCATAGTGACCTGGAATCCCACAAGAACTTTGTAGCTTGTCATTCACACAGACATGTTATATTTTACTTTCCAAAGGCTGTCCTTCAAATTATGTTCCCAACTTCCTGAATTCTAAACCTACTGTATGCTCTGTGCTAATTATTATGCTAATATTTTAGTTAACATAATTAAAAAGTTATCATCTGTAACCTTATTACTTCCCATTTGCACGGTTGCTTCCACAGATTTAGTATAATTATATGCTAACACTATTAACGGTTACATTATAGAAATAACAAAACATTGACTTATTTCTTTTTTAAAAAAACACTTTCTTATAAAATTATAAAGACAGATGTTCTTCTGATCTTATAATGTCAGCACAATTACTGCATGGAGGTCAATCATCCAGCTGCTTGTTTTCTGTATAGTAAGCTGGAGCGCAAAATATTTGTTCTATTTGGGCGTTTATTTTCATTATATTCTCTTCTCACTCAGTTTACATCAGCAAGCACTTGGATTATACCACAGGGAGACATTGATGTTGAGATAATTCACTTTAGTTTGCACAGAAGAAAATTAGCTTGTATATGACCAACCTGCTAGAATATACCACAAATGAATTTCGGTACTGTTATTCTCAGCTGTTAGCCTGGTCAAAGGCTCGACAATGTCATGATTGATGCAGTGGAGTAAAGTAATCTTTAAAGATTATTGCCTGCTTATGAGTAAAACTGGTTATATATTTAAAGTGGAGGTTAAAACATTTACCAACAATCTGTTTGTTGTTTCAGTCAATGACCTATTGTTAGAAACACACACTACCTCTGAAAAGTTGGATTTCAACTGTGTACCCAGGGAACAGAATAAGTAAATTATGAAACTCTTTGGCTTCATTTAGATGTGCAGTTGGAGCGCCCCCCCCCAACTGTCCCCACTTAAGTTGCAAATAGTGGGGTGGTTACTTGCTGCGGTCGCAGTGCTTTGCTTCAAGGGCTGCTGCAAAAAAAAAATGAACATGTCGCAATCGGTGAGCAGCAAACCTGCCAAATGGTATACATTTAAATTGGTTGTAAAGGCACAAGGTTTTTTACCTTCATGCATTCTATGAAAAAAAAAACCTTCTGTGGACAGCAGCCTCCCCACCCCCCCCAATACTTACCTGAGCCCCCTCTTGATCCAGTGATGTCTACGAGTACCTTCGCTCTCCGGGGCCTCGCACCCCTCATTGGCTTTTGGCAGCAGTGAGAGCCATTGGTTCCCACTGCTGTCAATTACAGACAGTGGGCCAATCAGGAGATGGAGGGGGCGGGGCCAAGCCATGGCTCCGCGTGTGAATGGACACGCGGAGCCGCGGCTTGGGAGTGCGCCTGCTTGGGTGCCCCAGAGCAAGCTGCTTGCTGTGGGGGCACCCGGCAGGAGGGTGGGACCCAAGAAAAGGAAGATCCGGGATGCTCTGTACAAAACCATTGCACAGAGCAGGTAAGTATAACATTTTTGCTTTTTTAATATAAAAAAAAAACAAGGATTTAATCAAACTTTAAGCGAAAAGGGAAGAGCTACAAATTCCCCACAGCCATGTGAAATGTGTACAAATGAGAATGGGGTTAAAACAGGCAGTGTGACACCTCCTCACCACCTGTCAATCGGCTGTGAAAATCGACTCTTACTGATATAACCATCACAGTATATTGTTTTATTCTGGGTAGAGTGGGTAGAGTTTTTCAGCAAAAAAGGAAAGCAATGTCTCTTTTGCCAAAAAAAACCCTTTTCTTCAGCAAGAACAGAGCTGGGTGCCGGAAACAAGATAACTCCTGCCTGCGTAGGCAGTAGTGATATCTTCAATGGCCAGCCATTGGCCAAAGAGAATGGCTGCTGGACCCGAAAGTGATAGCAGCTAGGATGGCAGTGGTGGAGGGTATACATTGTCAGGATAATGAACCTGTCATCGCTGAAGGACAGCATAATTGGAGGTAGGTGTGTGCCATCATCTCAAGCATGCTGTGCAAAGCTCACCCTACCAAATGGTTTACTTCTGCTTGAAAAGGTCAAATTATAAAGTGACGCAGAAGACCTATGTTCCTGACATTCGTGGCTAAACGCATAGAGCCCTAAACGTGAGTACCTCTCGGTACAGCATTCAGTCCTGTCCAGCTGCAGCCTGCCAGGCTTTGACACCACATGTGCAAAGGACACTGCATGTACTAACTGTATGTCCTTTATATTTAAATAACACGAGTTTGACCTGCTCCATTTACCATTCCTCAGTAGAATTTATACAAGTTGGCAGAGTTATGGAAACATTTTGGACTTTGTTGAAAATATGCTTGGCTGGGCTTGTTACATTTTCTAGGTATTCTATATAATTATTGAATGCTGACAGTACAGCCCTATGCAATGCAGTTGAGCCCTGGTTTAAAGGAGTTGTAAAGGTTTGTTTTTTCAAATCTAGGTGCCCGCGCCTTCCATATTATCTTGTTTCTGTAGTACCAATCTAGGTGCCCGCTCCTTCCATTTTATCTTGTTTCTGTAGTATCAATCTAGGTGCCCACGCCTTCCATTTTATCTTGTTTCTATAATATCAATCTAGGTGCCCGCGCCTTTCATTTTATATTGTTTCTGTAGTACCAATCTAGGTGCCGACGCCTTCCATTTTATCTTGTTTCTGTAGTATCAATCTAGGTGCCCGTGCCTACCATTTTATCTTGTTTCTGTACTACCAATCTAGGTGCGCGCGCCTTCCATTTTAACTTGTTTCTGTAGTATCAATCTAGGTGCGTGCGCCTTCCATTTTATCTTGTTTCTGTAGTATCAATCAGATCACCCCATCCGAGGATTGCAGCATACGCTCAGTTCTTTGGCATTACCGTTGTCCTTGCTGTTTTACACCACAGAAGACCTCTTGGTGCTGGAAGTCACCGCTTGCTTTTGTATACTCAACATTAGGGGTTGACAATTCTTGCTTGTCAGCTATTGTATTCTTACAGCAGGCACCAATCGCTGTCAGAATACTCAAACAGCCCCTGCATCTGATTGGATGCAGGTGTGGTCCCCTGAGAATTTTCTGTCTGGCTCATTTGACAAAAGTAGATTGAAAAAATCAACTTTTGTTGAGCCGGGAGGTGTTGAGAGGCCTATTCACAGATTGAATTTCAGACGATTTGGCAGGAATTGGCTGAAATTTGCTCAGTGCACGGCCAGCCTTATATAAAATACGTTCAAGTCTTTTTTTTTTATTTGATGAATACATAACTGGATTAAATGAGATGTTTTTCCTAGTTTTTATCAATCTGTGTGGTGTGGTTTGAGGAACATAAATGGAAAATAAATGAGAACAATTCACACTGTATCACAGATGATTAGATGCAGCTCATTTTAGAGCAACAGCATGATGGATGTGTTATGAGTGAACTACATGGTGAATGACTACACTATTATATAAGTGTTTGCGTGTGTGTAAAGGAGGGGGGATCATTTAGTATTGTATATTATTTTAAGATGTTTTTGTTAAGCATTCTGTCATTTAAAGGGTAACTCCACTTTCGTGGGGAAAAAAAAAAGAAGCAAATAAAGAAAAAATAATATAGCATATACAACTGTGGCACAAGTCAGATTGTGATTGAATGTTATTTATTCCTTTTCAATCTGCAGCTCTATAATTATCTGAAAATGCAATGCAATATGGCTACCTGGAGGTGTTCTGTACACAGAATGTGTACAGAATGCCCCCCAGAAACATAATTTCTTGCTTGTGTGTTTGGCTCACCAATTTTCCCAGAAGTCTGCCCTAAGATAAAGGTCAGATTTCAGGCATCCCCTGCAACAAAAATGTCACATCTAAAGGGATACAGACCCTTCAAATTTCCTTAACCACTTCAAGACCAAGCCTGTTTTTTGGGTTCAGTGTTTTCGAGCTAAAACCATTTTTTTTTCCTATAAAATTACTTAGAACCCCCAAACATTATCTAGAATTTTTTTCTAACACCCTAGAGAATAAAATGGCGGTCATTGCAAAACTTTATGTCACACTGTATTTGCGCAGCGGTCTTCCAAGCGTGCTTTTTTTAAATAAATTCATTTTTTTTAGTTAAAAAATAAGAAAACAGTAAAGTTAGGCCAAAGTTTTTTTTCATATTGTGAAAGATAATGTTATGCCGAGTAAAATGATACCCAACATGTCATGCTTCAAAATTGCGTCCGCTTGCGGAATGGCGACAAACTTTGCAACTTAAAAATCTCCATTGGCGACGTTTAAAAATTCTACAGGTTAGCAGTTTCGAGTTACAGAGGAGGTCTAGTGCTAAAATTATTGCTCTCCCTCTAACGATCGCAGCGATACCTCACAGGTGTGGTTTGAACACTGTTTTCATATGTGGGCGGAACTTACGTATGCGTTTGCTTCTGCATGCGAGCTCACGGGGACGGAGTGCTTTAAATTTTTTTTTTTTTTAATTATTTATTTTGCTTTTTACTTTTTATTTTTACACTGTTCTTTTTTTTAAAAAAAAATACTCACTTTTTGATCACTTTTATTCCTTTTACAAGAAATGTAAACATTCCTTGTATATAGAACAAAGCATGACAGGTCCTCTTAAATATGAAATATGGGGTCAAAAAGACCTCACATCTCATATTTACACTAAAATGCAAAAACGGAAGTGGTTAAAGTGCCCTGCGGGTGCACAGCTGATTGATAATTATGAAACCACCCCCATTAGACTCACTTTCCCACATGAATGCAGACAAACACACATGGATTCTTCAGATTAACAAAAGGTAGGAATCTGAAACAAAGTTTGTTAACATCCTTGTAATGTACATTAATCACCCCGGGGGAATGTTTTTTTCTCAACAAAAGTGGAGTTATGCTTTAAATGGGAATACCTATTATTGACTATTTTACTTCCATGCCTGTAAGCATAACAGAATTATCACTCAGCCAAGTGAATTGTTTAGGGTCTAACGTATTGGCATAAGTCATGTGTTGTCTTCAGAATTAGAAAGAGACCTCCAAGGACATTTAGCTTGTGCTGTTGCTACAGCACAGCCAATCTGTTGTCACTGCTCCCAGCTGTAGACATCATGGTGCCCTAGGCACACCTGAATAATGATAATGCATGGGCATGCTCTTCCACTGCTGATAGAATTTGCTGTAGGAGGCAGCAATGGGCGTCTGCTTTCTAAGAGACATGGGAGATGGTTGCCTCCTGAATTATACAGAGCCTTCAAACATCTCTCAACATCCTCTTCACTGCCATATTCAATGTCTAGAATTGACCAGATAAGGGAAACAAAATATAGAAACTTGTGAATTTCAAGGCTACTCTCTCTTCTTGATGCCCTAGGCACTAGCCCACAAGTGCATTATGACAAATACACTGTGGACTACCTCCTCCTATTATTACACTCCAAGATTCCTTGTCTTATATCCAGCATATTATATATTATTATACACTATAATGGCCTTTATTTTATCAGTCATATATATTTAAACTCTTCGGTGAACACAAAGTAGTAAACATTGTTCAAAATGAACTACTTTCTGTGCATTTGGCACCCTTGAGAAACCTTTATTAATGGCTTGCTTTTTCTCTATGTCATCTCTACAGTGGGAATATTTCCATAAAATGTTTCTTTCTAGACAATATGGACATTATTTAGCAAGCTGGAAACAAGGTCAGGATCACATGAGCCAAAAAAGACAGCATTGATGATTAGTATGTGTTTGTGTATCTCATATACGTTATGTGTTTATCAGAATGACCATGAACTAAGCTCTATTTTTACTCAAAACTAATACTAAATGTAGATTTATTGTTTATGATAGCATCATAGTGAACATGGATATGTGGCAGGCTTGGATTATGTAAATAAATCTTAAGAAAAAAATTGAATTATTTCTTAAGAAGAAAATGGAATTGTGATGTATTTTTAAAGCTTATCTGAAGTAATTACTTGAAAACCTAATTATATGTCTTACTATTGGTCCATCACTTTAATTACCAACAGTAATGTGATGAGAGAGGGCAGGCCAGAGCTAGCAATCATTGAAGCTGGTCGGTATTTGAATTGTAGAGTTCTCCAGATTCTAAGGGTGTTGCGGTGCTCTATAATAAATCAGACATGGCGTGCTGACACCAGGAGATGGCTGTGATCCACAATAAATACAGTTGTAGATTTTTTCAGCACAGGTATATTTTAATACCAGTTTGATGCTAAGAAAAACTAGGTAAAAATTTTCCATTTATACATTTTCTATGGCCGGGGAGGGTTAGAATGCAACCTTCTAGTTTTCTGATATCAATCTGTATGCCCTTAAGCACTGGGGAGTCCTTAAGGGAGGACCCCCAAAGGAACCAGTTCTCAAAAAGCATCACTGCCCACTGCTGATGGGTTTTTGACTTTTCAGCACTTCCCGTGCCCAGCATAGATGACAGCATGGGGGGGCTTATGAAACAACCACAGTTATTTTTCAGATAGACATTTATGGTTCCTTCAGTTTTAAAGTGGTTGTCAACTTGTGACAACCACTTTAACCTGCAGGTAAGCCTATAATAAGGCTTACCTGTAGGTACACTGCGTATCTCCCAAACCTGCACGGTTCAGGAGATATGCAGTGTAAGAGATGTGCTGACGTCATTTCGCCACATGCGCAGTGAAGAAACGGCCTCCGGCCCGTTTCTTCACTGTGATCGTGCCGTGACTGGAGGCGCCGGCATGCATGCGCGGGGAGAGACGTCACGTGACTCCGGCCAGTCACAGAGCCCGAGATTGCGGCCCCGGAAGGAAGAGGAGCAGAAGATGGACGCTGCCAGCACAGGGGACAGCGCTGGACGTCGCAGGCTTTGTTTACAGGTAAGTGGCACATAATGGGCTACTATGCGATGCATAGTAGCCCATTATGCATCTACTTTGCAGAAGACTATAGAGGAAGTAAACCCAATCTGGGTTTACTTCCTCTTTAAATAAACACTGATAGTAAATATATTAGGTGATTCAAAAACACTGATAGCAAATATATTAGGTGTTTCAATATATATATATATATATATATATATATACACTGAATAGTCCCGTGGCCACTTCAATATGTGGCAAAAAGCAGAAATGACACTCTTTCTACAAAGTCCATATGAATATCAATTTTTTTTAGTGCACATTCAGGGATTCTTAATTCACTCGTGAACAACTCCACTCCAAACAGAATGTGTGCTGGTGATCTTCTCTGTGCCTGGGCACTCACCAGAAAGCGCTCCCCACAAAGGGGGTACTCACATAGATATTATATCAGCCCCGTATTCTCAGTGTTTCCTGCTCCTCATACGCAGTCCTCTCCCCCAGCGAGCAGGATATGTGAAAAGAAAGGCAATCCTTTGTGCAATACTGTTTAACTGGTTTAGTAGTTAAAACACGCTGAAAATGCACTTACATTTAGGTAGAAATAAACAGGCGTTGGTGTATGTGAACAACCAGGAAGTCCACTATGTCTCCTGCGTTCCACAGACTCAACCGGAAGTGACGTATGATATTAGGCTCCGCCCTATGCGTTTCATCATCGTCTGCTGGAGAGCTCCAGTAGAGGTTGGATGACAAAACGCACATATCCTGCCGGCTGGGGGAGAGGACTGCATATGAGGAGCAGGAAACACAGAGAATAAGGGGCTAATATAATATATATGCGAGTACCCCAAGTGCACGCTGAAAATGCACTTACATTTAGGTAGAAATAAACAGGCGTTGGTGTATGTGAACAACCAGGAAGTCTACTATGTCTCCTGCGTTCCACAAACTCAACCGGAAGTGACGTATTACGTTAGGCTCCGCCCTATGCGTTTCATCATTGTCTACTTGTGCGCTCCAGTAGACGTTGGATGACAAAATGCACATATCCTGCCGGCTGGGGGAGAGGACTGCATATGAGGAGCAGGAAACATGGAGAATACGGGGGCTAATATAATATATATGCGAGTACCCCATTTGTGGGGAGTGCCCAGGCATTGGGAGAGCACAGAGTGGATCACCAGCACACATTCTGTTTGGAGTGGAGTTGTTGAATTAAGAATCACCGAATGTGCACTAAGAAAAATTGATATTCATATGGACTTTGTAGGAAGAGTGTCATTTCTGCTTTTTGCCACATATTGAAGTGGGCACGGGACTATTCAGTATATATATATATATTTTTTTAATCTAATATATTTACTGTCAGTGTTTATTTAAGCATATAGACTAATACCGTAGCACTAAGGAATTAATTAAGCACAATAAGTACGTACACACAGAACACAAATGTGGATTTTCATTTGATGTTTATTTATTCATTCAATTTTTAGTTGTAATCTTTACACTGAAACCATTTCAGATAATCGTTTAATATTTTAAAGGCACATACCACCCACCTGAACCCTATAGTAATTTTAGCTAGCATCCTGGAAAATTGATGTGTTATGCGATACTGATTTGTCTTTGATCTTCATACGCTTCCATTGAACAATAGATTTGTAATATCTCAAGAGCAGCGCCACACCCACCACAATTGTATATAATATATATTATATATATCAAGCTTCAACAATGTTTAAAGAGGACGTAAACCCAGATGGGGTTTACTTTCCTCTACATGCCCCTGTAATGTAGAAGCATAATGGTCTACTATGCCTCGCAGCACACATTCTGTTTGGAGTGGAGTTGTTCACGAGTGAATTAAGAATCACTGAATGTGCACTAAAAAAAATTGATATTCATATGGACTTTGTAGAAAGAGTGTCATTTCTGCTTTTTGCCACATATTGAAGTGACCACGGGACTATTCATTGTATATATATATTGAAACACCTAATATATTTGCTATCAGTGTTTTTGAATCACCTAATATATTTACTATAAGTGTTTATTTAAAGAGGAAGTAAACCCAGATTGGGTTTACTTCCTCTATAGTCCCCTGCAAAGTAGATGCGTAATGGGCTACTATGCATCGCATAGTAGCCCATTATGTGCCACTTACCTGCAAACGAAGCCTGCGATGTCCAGCACTGTCCCCTGTGCTGGCAGCATCCATCTTCTGCCCCTCTTCCTTCCGGTCCGCGACTCCGGTGCTGTGACTGGCCGGAGTCGTGTGACGTCACTCCAGCGCATGCGCGCGGGAGCCGCCAGTCACAGCACGGTCGCAGTGGAGGAACAGCACGGAGGCCGTTTCTTCACTGCGCATGTGCCGACATGACGTCGGCACAGCAATTACACTGCATATCTCCTGAACCCTACAGGTTTAGGAGATATGCGGGGCACCTACAGGTAAGCCTTATCATAGGCTTACCTGTAGGTTAAAGTGTTTGTCACAAGTGGACAACCACTTGAAGCATATAGACTAATACCACAGCACTAAGGAATTAATTAACCACAATAAGTACATACACACAGAATATATATGTGGATTTTCTTTTTTTTTAAATTCCTTTATTTGTTAGAAAAGGTAACATGGTACAGGCAACTGCATGTGCAGTAACAGTTTTACATGTGAAAAAGCAAATCTCACAGTGGCGGATTACAGCTAGAACCCAGTCTAGAAAGGCATATTAGTATCTTTATCAGGGGAACAGATGTGATTAAAATTTACCTAGTGTTACTATTATTTAACACAGTGTTTAGAGAGCCATATCCACCGTTCTGACCACTCCCTCTTTCGGAGCGCCTGTCAGGC
>BLSH010264839.1:4064-17389 GCA_018402905.1 Glandirana rugosa
GGGTCAAAGAGTCTAAACTCCAGAATTAACGGAAATTAAACCGCGATAAAAGTCCGTGACGACTTCGCGTAAAACTTCGATATCATTTAATGGGGGATACAGTGGGTCGAGTCGATAACCAACACCTATTACCTTGTCCCTATATGCAAATTCGTTAAACCATCTTATTCCTACGTTATCCAGATACCATTACATATAACGTCTTACACTTAGAGAGACATATTCTGAAACACACTAACATAAATTTACCTTTGAGATAAGAACAAGTTACATGAACCGTTGAGAATTATTTTTGAAAAGAGTATTTTTTTTTTTTTATCTTTCAATTGTCCATCTATAACCTTCTTTAACATTGCCAATATTATACACCATATTAAAAGGGAATGTTTTACATGATTTTTATGGTGTTAGAAAAAGATAGTGTTTTCTATTTTTTTTTTTTTATGAGAAAAGTTTTTATTAAGAGTTGCCAAGTACATTGAACAAGAATAGAGTTTCCATTTAAATACAATCACACAAAGTCTTATACAGAGAGATTCACATTCTGCAATATACATTACCATAGACCTATTGCATCCTTATTCTACCAAATTGCTTAAACGTATATCCCTGTTCCATTATCCACAACCAATAGCTGAGCTGGGTGACATAGGGGGTAATTTACTATAGCTTCAAAATGCGCTTCAGCAGTGCCTGAAAATAGCGCCAAATTAAAGGCAATTAAGACCTCAAATCTGAGAAACTGGGCGCACATGCAAACAGAACTGAGCGCTATTGCTGGGAAAGATGCCTGTCAGCTCACATATGGGGGAACAATGGCCGTCAATGGGATTCGAACCTGCAAATTCCAAATTCCTCCATTTAAAGTTTGTATGCAAGATCATTGCCATAAAAAGTGTATGGGGACCTGGGTACTGCCCTGGGTGAGATGTCTCAAAAACATTTTTTTAAAATGATCATTTTTAAAGGAGCAGTGATTTTAATAATGATTAAAGTGAAAAAATAAAAATTAAATATTCCTTTAACCACTTCCCTACCGCCGTATGCAGAATGATGGCCGGGAAGTGGTTCAGTTATCCTGACTGGGCGTCATATGTCTTCCAGCCAGATAAAAAGCTGGCGTACACCCGCGGGGGCGCGCAGTGCGGCGATCGGTGGCGTGGTATGTCAGTCTGACACACCGCATCTCTGATTGTGTTAAAGCTCTTTACCACGTGATCAGCTTTGACGAATCACGGCTGATCACAGTGTAAACAGGAAATGGCGCATATTGGCTTTTCTTCTACTCACGTCTGCAGATGTGACTAGCTGAGAGCCAATCTGCGGCTCTCCTGACAGCACGATCCCATCTTTGATGCCACCCAGGACCACCATCACTCATCAGTGCCAATCAGTACTGCCTTAACAGTGCCTGTCAGTGTAGCATCATCAGTGCCTGTCAGTGAAGGAGAAAATGTACTTATTTACAAAGTTTTGTGACAGAAACAAAGAAATACTTTTTTTCCCAAATTTTCGATCTTGTTTTATTTGTAACGCAAAAAATAAAAACCCCAGCGGTGATCAAATACCACCAAAATCGAGCTCTATTAGTGGGAAAAAAATGATAAAAATTTTGTTTGAGTACAATGTCACATGTAACCGCAATTGTCATTCAAAATATGACAGCGCTGAAAGCTTAAAATTGGTCTGGGTGGGAAGGTGTATAAGTGCCTGGTATTGAAGTGGTTAAATATCGTGCCTGGGGGGTCCCCTTACTCTGCCTGTACAGTGGTGCATCTGTGCCATGTTTAGAATAGTGCCGCAGCAAAAATACATTTCTAAAGTAAAAAAGTAATTTAAACTTGATCGCGGCTGTAATGTATTGCCAGTTCTCGGCAATATAGATAAAAAATCACAGAAAAGAATTGCATAGGGTCCCCCCAGTCCATACCAGACCCTTCAGGACTGGTATGTATTTTAAGGGGAAACCCACCAAAATTAAAAAAAGAAATTGCTTGGGGTCCCCCCAGTCCATACCAGGCCATCCTGTTTTTGAGGCTCACCAATGGCTTACATCTTGTGGTGAACCCTCTGTATTCACTCCGGTGAAGTCTTCTCTTGATTGTTAACTTTGGCACACATACACCTACCTCCTAAAGATTGTTCTTGATCTGGCCAACTGTTGTGAAGGGTGTTTTCTTCACCATGGAAAGAATTCTTCGGTCATCCACCACAGTTGTTTTCTGTGGTCTCCCGGGTCTTTTGGTGTTACTGAGCTCACCTGTGCGTTCTTTCTTTTTAAGGATGTTCCAAACAGTTGAATTGGCCACACCTAATGTTTTTGCTATCTCTCTGATGGGTTTGTTTTGCTTTTTTCAGCCTAATGATGGCTTGCTTCACTGATAGTGACAGCTCTTTGGATCTCATATTGAGCGTTGACAGCAACAGATTCCAAATGCAAATAGCACACTTGAAATGAACTCTGGCCCTTTTATCTGCTCCTTGTAAATGGGATAATGAGGGAATAACACACACCTGGCCATGGAACAGCTGAGCAGCCAATTGTCCCATTACTTTTGGTCCCTTAAAAAGTGGGAGGCACATATACAAACTGTTGTAATTCCTACACTGTTCACCTGATTTGGATGTAAATACCCTCAAATTAAAGCTGAAAGTCTGCAGGTAAAGCACATCTTGTTTGTTTCATTTCAAATCCATTGTGGTGGTGTATAGAGCCAAATAGATTAGAATTGTGTCGATGTCCCAATATTTATGGACCTGACCGTAGCTCTCAGGTGTCTTCTTCCTGGTGTCTTCTCTCCCGCCGTCATCTTCTTTCAGTTCTCTGTTCTTCCTCGCCGTTATCTTCTGTTGCCACCTTCTGTTGCCACCATCTTCTCATGCCGCTGTTTCTCTCGCCGCCTTCTCCTTCCGCTGTCTTCTTCCTCGCCGTCACTCTCCTCCTGATGCTGTCTTCCTCCATTGTGATATTCCCCACTGTCTGACAGCTCTTATGTAGCCTTGTGACCTCACAAGGGGGCGGGCTCTCTGAGACGCCAGACAGCGGATGACAGCACAACAAAGGAAAACAGCGGTGCAGAGGAACACAGTGGAGGAAGAAGGCAGCGACAGAAGACGGAAGAAGGAGAAGATGGCAACAGGAGTGACGACAACAGGAGAAGACAACGATAGAAGACGAGGAAGAAGAGAGAACCAGGAGAAGATGGCGGCGGGAGAGAAAACACCAGGTTGAAGACACCTGTGAGATATCTTCCAATAAAAGAATTGTCAAAAACCATCTCTTTTTTTTTTTTTTACTTTTCACAGCTTTTTTGGTGAATGGGTAGGGGTACTATGTACCCCATACTGATTCACATAGGGGGGGCGGGATCTGGGGGCCCCCTTGTTAAAGGGGGCTTCCAGATTCTGACAAGCACCCCGCCTGCAGACCGGCCAGGGTTGTCGGGAAGTGGCCCTTGTCCTCATCAACATGCTTTTTTTTTCAAATTTTGGGGGGGTGTCCCCTCTGAATCCATACTACACCCGAAGGGCCTGATATGGACCTGGGGGGGGACCGCATGCAGTTTTTTTCAGCATTTTTTTTAACATTCAGCTGCCACATGAGCATGGTTGTTACCATAATATTAATTCCACTCAAAACTTGACAGCCTGGGTTTGAATCCCACCGATGGTATCACCACCTAAAAACTAGCATTGTAGTCAGCAGGCATAAGTATCCAATGCTCACCATTTTGGCTGATTCCCTAACTTTAAACTCTTCAAATGCATGCAATTGTATGTAATTATTCAAAATTATTATATAGAATTCAAAAATCCGGACAAAAAACGGCCTGGGTTCCCCTCTCTATCCATACCAGGTCCTACAGGTCTGGTTTGGATTTTAAGGAGAACCCCGCACCAAAATTAAAACCCCTACCCATTCATCTAAAAAAAAGTGGGAAAAAAACACACTACACTGGTTTTTAAAATATTTTATTAAGGCAGCTCCAGCATCTCTTCTCCCCTCTCCAGCATCTTCTTTCTTCTGAGGGATCTCCTTTCATCTTCCCTTTTGTGGAGTCTTCTGCTCTTTTGCCGGTTCTTCTGCTCTTTTGCGGTTCTTCTCCCTCTCCATGACGTCCTCTGCTCTTTTGCAGTGTCTTCTCCCTCTCGGCATCTTCTTTTTTCTGGTCTTTTGCAGGGTCTTCTCAAACCCAGGCTGTCATGTAGGACAACACACCAGTATGCCACAGAACTGGCCATACTCATACATAGAAAATGCAATTACAATGTTGGATTCTTTTCATACTATACAATAATGTATTGTATTTGAGGAATTAATATTATGATAACAACTATGCTTATGTGGCAGCTGACAGCTGAATTTAAAAAAAAATATGCAGAAAAAAATGCATGGGGCCCTGCCCAGGTTCATACCAGGCCCTTATCTGAGAATGCAGCCTGGAGGTCAAGAAAGGGAGGGGACGAGTGAGCGCCCCCCCTCTTAAACTGTACCAAGCCACATGCCCTAAACATGGGGGTGGGTGCTTTGGGGTGGGGGGGCTCTGCGCTCCTCACCTCAAAGCATCTTGCCCCCATGTTGATGGGGACAAGGGCCTCTTCTCAGCAACCCTGGGCTGTGGTTGTCGGGGTCTGCGGGCGGGGGGCTTATCAGAATCTGGAAGCCCCCTTTAACAAGGGGGCCCCCAGATCCTGGCCCCCCTATGTGAATGAGTATACCCATTCACACAAAATTGGCAAAATGTAAAAACCCCAAGCGACATCTTTTGTCCAATCTTTTATGTCAAAAATGTTAAAAAAGTCTTCCGTAATGTACATTCATGGTCAATCATGGTGCCCGATGGACCCAAAAATAATACATAATGTAAACGCTCTGCCTTGATGGGAGTGCTCCCGCTGTATGCGCTCTGTGCGCTTTGACAGTTCTTTTCTAGGCAAGAGCACATGACATCAGAGGGGACAGGGCCACTGGGTTATTTAACCAAGTGGTCCCACCCCCTCTGACGTCATGTGCTGGCATGTGACATCAGAAGGGCGCAGAGTAACCTGGCTACATCATTGGGTGGCCCCGCCCTTTACAATATAACACCTGTCAAAGCAAAGAGACAGCAGTCGGTGGGAGCCCTCCATCGAGGCGGAGCGTTTAGATTTGTGTCTATTTTTTTGGTCCATCGGGCGCCGTGATTGACCATGGATGTACATCACGGGACACTTTTTTTTAACATTTATGACATAAAAGATTGGGAAAAAAAGTCTCTCTTTTTTAAAACATTTTTACACTTTTTTGGTGAATGGGTAGGGGTATGATATACCCAATACCCATACACATAAGGGGGGCCAGGATCTGAGGATCCCTTTGTTAAAGGGGGCTTCCACATTCCGACCAGAGCCCCCCGCCCCAAAGCACACACACACCCCTCATGTTGAGGACATGTGGCCTGGTACGGTCTGGGGGGGCTCGCTTGTCCCACCCATCCTGACCTCCAGGCTGCATACTCGGATAAGGGTCTGGTATGGATTTTGGGGGGATCCCATGCTGGTTTGTAAAGAGATTTGGCGTGGGCTTCCCTTTAAAGTCCATACCTGACCCATAGGGCTTGGTATGGACTGGGGGGGGGGGGTCCATGCCATATTTTTTTATTCTGTATTGCCAGGAGCCGGCAATACATTACGACCGCAAGCAGGTTGAAATTACATTTTTGATCTATGTGGGGGAGGATGTGTTAACTATATTTGGTGTGGGTGGGGTTTTTTTTTTGGCGTCACCACATATTTGCCTCCAGCCCATGTGCACACATCACTTCCTGTTTACAGCTACATTACACTTTCTGCATTTGTTCTGCTGATGTAAATCTGTAAGGACTATGCAAATATAAATGAGAGTATGGCTGAGGGCCTGTTAACACTGCAGATTTGTCTGAGATCGCATGTGATTCGCACCTCAGTGCAATGAAAATCACATGAGATCTCTGTGCGATGCGATTTCAGCCATACAGATAGTATAGCTGAAATCGCATCACAGTCGGACCAAACTCACACAGAACCCTTTTTTTGTTCCACAGCAGAATCGGATCGCATGGGTGTTCACACCCATGCGATCCAATTCCTGTCCAAGTTTGCAGTTTGCACTGCAATATGCAAACTGATTTGGGGTGTCATTAGCTTTCTATTGACACTCCCAGTAGTGTGAACTGCCTGCGAGAAAATCACATCCGATCTTGGACACCGCAGCAGTGTGAACCAGCCCTAAGGAAGATAATCCACTTCCCCAAAACCACCGCCCCCCAAAACGAATTAAAAAGTAAGAATAAACAAAAGATAAAAACAACAAACAAGAGCTCAATAATGTACTTTTATTTTGCCAGAAGAAACAAAATGATGTACATATTTACAGGCAATAAAGTATTCTACAGTATATATAGTGCTACATTTAGCAAAACAGTTAGCAATTGGGTTCTAAGGGTCTTGCTCGTTGGCGCTTACAATCTAAAATTGGCCTAAACCTTTACAGTGGACACAGCTTTACTTTCACAATGTATAACAGGCCACACATTTCATATCACAACTACTCCAAACCAACCCACATCACATTTTTAGCTGCAAAATTATAGAAACGGTCATTCTAACAAAGCATTACAACATCATATTAAAAAAGGCACATATTCAAACAATAACACCCCCCCCCCCCCCACACACTCTTCACACATACATTGGTATGTTCAATTGTAAGCTGCACTTCTGTGTACATGATTAAGCAGTGAGATCAAAGAGTCAGTAGGTCAGCAGATGCTCCCAAACTATGAATGCATGGTCAGGCAGGAACAATACACACGCAATACTGACAGCATGGTCACATAAACCCTCTTTTGATTGTTAAAATGCACAAGAATTTCAGCAAACATCTCTAGTGAGGCATTTGGCATTATGCACAATACCATTCCTTATCCCACAAAAAACACAGCAAAACCCCTGGCCTCTTGTCGGGCCAAACCAACCCCCCCACAGCAGTCGTTTATATAAGATAGATTGTATTGTTAGAACACTGACACACATCCTGTAGAAGTACATGCCCACCAGTATCTTTAAAACTGTCTCTTCATATAGATCTAAATTGATAGCACCCGAGGAGCAGGAACACATAATACTATTTGCAACCGTGTTAGCCCTTGGTTATGTGCAAATCTGAAACTCCAGGCCAAAATTCTAAGTCCATATGCTTGCACATAATCCATGCAACTGTTTTCTAAGAATATGTACCTTTGCAGTGTAAACTCTACAATTTGAAATGTCCAAGTCCCTGGGCATGATTAGTGTTAACAAACATTAACATCAGTCCCTGGCTGCAATGAGCTTCCAATTTAAAATCCAAAAATAACTTTCTTACATATAGGGAGAACAGACAACTTCTCTATATGAAGTGGCGTGTTTGGAATCTGAACTCAGGACCTCAGCAATGGTAGGCAGAAGTGCTACCTTGTGAACAACGGGGCTGCTACATGTGGAGCCCTCCTACACATAAATACACAGATATTGCATTTCTTGGAATATATAGGAATTACATTAGTCAGGAATTATTCTTCTTGATTTATTCTGGGATATTTGGTGGTTATTGGTGCGTGAGTGTAGAATAGTAACGTTACCCTCTGATTTTGGGGAATGACATTTTTAGTTATGATGTTGGTACAAATATCACCTTTTTGGGGCTCAAATTAGGATCATTTGGAAATAATAAAATTAAAAAATGTGACTCAATTTAAATTGGCATAAGCAATGGTATTGTTTGTGGTTTAACAACTTAGGGAGAACAAACAACATTTCTACCTGAAGTGGCATGTTTGGGATTCAAACTTAGGAACTGAGGGTTGGAAGACAGTTGTCTTACCTTGTAAACCACCAAGCTGTTACACATGTAACCCTCCTACACATATATAATGCATTTCTTTGGACATATAGGTGGTGGAATTACATTAGTCAGGAGTTATTCTTCTTGATTTATTCTGTGATATTTGTTGGTTCTTGGAGCATGAGTGTAGAATAGCAATGTTATCCTCTGCTTTTCTGATTTTTGGGAATGACATTTTTATTTCTTATGTTGGTAAACATATCACATTTTTTTGCCTCAAATTATGATCATTTGGAAAGAATAAAAAAGTGACTAATTTTAAATTTGCATAAGCAAAGGTATTGTTTGTGGTTTGTAAAGACACCTGTGTGTGTTTAGGGAAATATTTTTGTGAGATCAACAAGTGAAAGTGACAGAGAAAAAAATATTTTAACAAAACATGAAAACATTCCACATCCTTGCATTCTTAAAAACAAAATAGATTATGAGGAAGCAACATTGTTGCCAGGACAATTTCTTTGACAGAAAGATACATTTCATCTCAACATGAAAAGGATTTATTTAGAGACGTTACAAGTGTACCATTAGAATGAATGGCTGAAAATTGCATTGGGCTACATAACTCCCATCTTTACTCCCAAAAAACACTCTTTAAAACAGCTCTCATTTTGATACTCCATTGGAGTAAAAATAAGAGCAGTTTCAGGTCTGAGCATGCCCCGTTGTGCTCAACTGTGCTGCGCACCTATTTGTAAAAAGACAGTGAATTTATCTATTCTCAGACTTTTAAAGATATTTCAGTGTAGAAATCACTTTTTCACACAGTTTAAAAGCAGATTATCTTTAAACAATATACCACATTCTTTAGTACAATTTAGGTGATTATATCATGCTCTAAATATTATTTCCATGTGCACTTCTCCAGGTCCTGATTGGAGTAAGGATTTGGGCGCTATCTGTTGCCTGAGCACTGTGAATTCCATTTTGGGAGTATTTTTGCTCCAGTGCTTATTGTGAATTCCATTTGGGTGCTATATAGTGCCATTTGCCGTTTTTTTGGCGCAAAATATGAAATATTGCTTAGTTATATTTTATTTTTTGCCTTTGAGTCCATAGGAATAGTTAAATTTTGAAAACTTTGCAGTTTATTATTAGTGAGTATTTGTTTAATGATTACCTAAACATATATATGTCATTTACCCCAATCTGAGGTAGTTTGCCTTTAAGTGTTCTTTTATAAACTGTGTTTTAAGTCTCAATAGCTGCTTTATCATATGCCATAGACTTAGTTCCCCTTTATATATTTATGGAGTAAAAAAAATATCCACTATAAGATCTGTCTCCTGTGTAATTTAATATTTTGTATATGTAGTGTTAGGTGTTTACTCAGGCACACTTCAGGTATCAATAAAATTATGCAATTCAGGATTCAATCCTGTCAATGGGCTAAAGTCATAAAGTCCACTCAGTTTACCAGAGTCTGGGCTTAATAAATTCCATTGTAGATTTAGATGGTTTTTTAATGCTGAGTAGAGCTGCAGCATCATATCACATCATGCAGTAATGTGTGTGTATGGGTGAGGCATCAGTAGACTGACAGAATGGAAGATGCATTTTCAAATGCTAAGATTCAGGGCCATTCAAAACATGGGTTCACTGGCAACTATTGGAATTTAGCTATCCGGGCTACCAGCTGCACAAGACAATAGGCAAAATGAAAATTAGAACAATTTGGCAGGTAGGCTGTGTCCTCTGAGTCAATTTAAAAGGAATCTGTCATGAAGAAAAGAGCTCTTGGACATACAGCATTTCACTAATTAGATAAAGGAACATGCTTCTGCTGAGTCTGTCATTGCCTGGATTAACAAGGTAATACAAAATTCACCCTGGACACAGCTATGCCTGCAATGTCCAGAGCTTCTGACTTCATACAGATTTCTATTAAAATCAGAAACTTATAGAGAAGGCCAAACAACCGATCTTCTGTTTCTGAATACCCACTAATTTCTGATTACGTTTAAAATGTAAAAGCAGGGTCCAGAAGACTTTCTTTCACTGCCACACTGAACAGTTTTCAATCTTGGGCCATGTAATACATGCAGTAAATGTATTAAGACCAAGGTGCAGAAATTAGATGACTGATTTTGAGAAGTCATCCCAATCAGAGACAAAAGACTTCACTATGGCTATGATTGAGATACCTCATAGTTCTCATGGCAAAGGTTTTTAGAATCCCAGTAAATAAAATCCTTCCATCCTATAAAGGATTACTATCACTCTCCACTTTAAGTTGTCACTCCCTTTTGTCTGCTCTGAAGGGTTCAATTTACATTGACCATCTGTATCTTACCCTGATAATTAGAAAGTGATAATGATATTATTTTTATCCATATACGTTCAAAAGATTTTGCTCTGTATTTTGTATATTTATTGCCTGCAAGCGCCATTTAAGCTGTTATCTCACCCTGGTTCATGCCATTTCTCAATTTTATTGTTAAGGACAACACCCTTGTTCTACTGAAGATAATTATATAAAGGAGATTATATTTATTTCAACACTGCACTATTGCACTGTGATATGCACATGGCAGATTCATATTGATTGCAAAGCTATCATATTTGACTGGGATGACTTAAGATTTGATGATGCAAATATTCTTTAGATTTGACTTTAGAATGAAAGACTTCAAATATTTTATTGAGTTTGTTGGGTTCTTACATACTTAAGGCCCAATCGATTTTAATAACTTTTTTGCGTCAGTTCTCCAGGTGCGAGTCTGCTGTCTAGACTTTTAAATGTATTTTAAAAAAAGCAATTACATCTCAGAATTGAGAGCTGCATCATTTCTCTTCAGCATTATAACTGCCACATCCAGTGTATAAAAGACACTGTAAAAATGTTTGCATACCTTTGCCATTACGTTTAACAAAATTTTATTTGATTTGCCTTAAATTGTTCTATGAAACATTAGACATTATCCAAAGGTTTCAAATACCCCATTGCTCAAGGAACTAGATCTATGGTGGGAATGACAACAATGGTATGGCAAAGGCCTACATTATTTTCTATTAATACTTAATGTTTTTGAAAGAGGAATTTTATGTAATGCAAGGAAGCCTGTTTTCATTATTTTAATTTTTTTTGTTTGCACATCAAGCACCAGATAATTGGTTATAAAACATTCACCTATATATGAAAATTATAGCCATTGGTGAGTTGTTGTTTAGCTCAGGAAATTAAAAGACAACAGTGGTTTTAAAAGACAATGACATAATATAGAACTAAGAACCTAGACAGCAGCTTGCAGTTGATACATCACTGACCTGGGTCTTTAGATCTCAGGATATCTGTAAGCGTTTCCATGACTTGAGTGGTTAGCAATGATTACAGTTATACTCATCTATGCATCAACACCTTTTTATTAAGCTATTAATTGTGTCATGGTTGCACGTGGGTTTTCTAGTTATTGAAGCTACAGTACATTGTGTTGGAACCGAAAGGATCTGCATTAATACAATTAAACATACCATGAATTAATAATGTTTTTATCATAAGGCATTTTTCGTAAAAAGAAATGATCATTTGTATAAATCATTTTTCTTTACTTACAATGCATGAAATGCTATTATTTCCTCTTTCCCTTATCATTTTTAAACATACATTGTGGCACAAACCTATACATATTTCAAAATGGCTCCTCATTTGCGATTCACGAGCAGGTTAGGGGCGTCCTCCCTCACAGTATGTATTTTTGTAGCTGAGGATTATGGGACTGCAGATGCACACTGCGGCAAAAATCTAAAATTCATCGGGAAAATTAGTTCTATTCTGCTATCACTAAGGGGAAGAATCTTCAAAACAATGGAATCATTCTAAATGATTAGTGTTGTTAAAACATAAGGCAATAAAAAAATTTTTTTCCCTCCTAAAATTGTATTTCATTATTAAGAACTATTAAAGAAGCTTTCTCTTTAAAGGCTTCGATGCTCTGCGGTGCCATGAAATCGATAATTTTTTATCTTGTTTGCTGGCAACATGGTGAGCTATTGCACTGACCGCAGGCAGCTTACATGGTTTTCCCAGCTCAAAATGTTCATATTCAGTTCATCACATCTGCTTGCCAAAAGTATAAAGTGGCATTGGTTAGAATTCATTAATGCCCCATCCACGCCTAACACTCTATTGTTACAATAACGCTGTTGTTTTTTACAATATGTATACATACCATTCCAGTATACACCTCAACTAATAATAAATATAGTATTACATCCATGGCAAATTTATAGTGAAAAAGGGGAGTTCGATGTGTGCTTATAATCACATCATGAGAGGTCCACGGTTCCTATTTAGAAAAATGTCGCACAGAGAAACTTCTTAAGAGAGTCCCCGCTGTGCAGAGTGAAAGGCATGAACCAACCAAAGACAGAATTCATCTGTGTTTATATTTTACAGACAATGAGGAAATCTAGTCTTTGTATGCCCTTTTTCCCTCCACCTTATTATTTTGCAAAAAAAAAAAAAAATCTGCAAGATTTTCCCCATCTCGCTCCCTCCCCCCCGCCATCACGAATGCTCACACCCCCACAAGACTGCGCTGTTCCATCATCTTTTTTTATACTTCACAATACTGCAAGCGCCATCTTTGCCTGATGTGCTACTTGCTGATATCAGTCAATTTATTTTTTCTGCTTGTCTAATTATTAGTAAGACGGTATCTTTTTTACTGGAAACACTGAGCCTTCCCAAAAGCTGATTAAGGGTTAAGAAAAGCAATGTATACATTTATAAAATTGAATTCATATATAAAATGGGGAATATATCACTAATTAGAAACACATAACTAATTACTTAAATTAGCTGTGCAAACGATCAATAATGAACAAGGCTTCCTGATAGACAGAATTACCTTGATGATTGTTTTCACATTCAGACTTTCTGTATATTTCTGATATCTGCCACTTGCTAATCCACTGCACTGCAGTATTCCTGCTAGCTGACAGGACTGCACTACACTGTGAATGGGTGTCACAAACAGCCAGTAGATTACTAAAGCCATTAAATTATGATTAGTTCATTTTTTAAGCAGACAAACAAAACAAAAGGATATGAAAATTGCAACCATAAACACATCCAACCAAAGCATGTAAGGCCCACTGAAAACTAACCAAAGCTGCTGTTATAAAATACATAATATGTGCATTTTGTATTCTAGAACTAATAATACTATTTTAAACAAAATGAAATGCTTTTGATTAGGGGAAATTACATTCTGTTTTTTTCCCATATGCATACAGTACAGGTCCTTACAGGTTTGGACCAAAAGGGGTTGATTTACTTAAAAAATATTTTACCTCAACATTTCATATTCTCAATATGTGCCTATGGTACCATGTACTTGTGTTAAAAAGTCTGCCAATTAAATTACCGAAATCATTAGATGACCGACAAACACTGTGGGTAAGTGTCACATCACGTCAGGAC
>BLSH010264839.1:60749-73154 GCA_018402905.1 Glandirana rugosa
TACCCGCAATAATTGCGGCGTAACAACTCGACAAAAATGTCGAATTCTTACGATGTGGTACAATAGGATACCGGAGTATATGTGCAACTGTAAAAAACTCGACATCTACCGCAGTTGCAAGAATTGGTGAAGTCGGGGCCTTCCTAAAGTGTGAAATCCTGGTCTCGGGAAAAACGCTAAGCCGTGACGCAGCGAAATTGACTTTTAACGCGCCAGCACACTGCAACATGGGTTTGCTTTAAACGCAGGAAAAAAAGGGTGTTTATCGGTACAACGTCACACGACCGCGCAATTTTCAGTTAAAGCGACGCAGTGCCGAATCGCAAAAAGGGCTCTGGTCCTAAAGTGTGAAATCCTTCCGGGGCTGAAGTGGTTAAGAACGTTGACGCCATCTACAGCTCAAAAAATGTCAACGTGTATATGAGGCCATAGGATAACATGGTGTAGCATTCTTAAGCTGTAAAAACAGCTCAACAATGCGGCGTTAATAACGCCCATGTATATGAGGCCTAAAAGTTACACTTACAGAAGGCTAGAAAATTCAAGCATGAAATAAAATCTGGCAACGATGTCACTCATTCAACCAGTGGGGTAGCGTTGCTGAGATTCTCCTGTCCGACATGTTTCTACTGTCATCTAATGGGGCAGGCATAATTAAAGGCAACTTGCTTTTAGTGAGTTTGTATTTAGGGTTTATACTTGCTTCTTTGTCATAATTTCATTTGTGTACAGATACAGTATGTAGATTCTTTCTCCAATAGCTATCTGTATATAAGGTGATGCTGTCAGCATCCCTGCTCAGCAACCGTTAAGAAAAAATGTATCATAACAAATGGATTATTCTCATATTGTTCTCAATCAGTCTGAGCAGACTGCATTGAGGTAATGGGGAAATCATATGCAATGCTGAAATATATGTCAGTGATTATTACATTTTTTTGATTTGCTGTTCCCCTATGACTAAAGTGCAGAAACTTTGAAAGCAATTGCCTGCCTATGTGCGTCCTCCCCTTACTGACAGTAGCTTGCAACGTGGTAAGCAGTTTCCTCCAGAGGTTGTATCTACTCTGCAGCTATGCAGGGGAATTCATTGGCAGTTAAAGTTTATTTAGTTATAAGAAGGTTTAAATGTGATGCCATACTAGAGGTGCTGGGCTATGCATTACTAGCCAGGAAATACTGTTTTTGAGGTAATAAGTTAGAGAAAATATGGATGTCTCCATTTACCATGTCTCCATTAAAGCTTGACTCTGACAGGAAGTGATATGAAATCTTGATATGCAGACACAAAGGAATTTTTTTTTTTAACGAAGTGGGAAAGTATTAGAACTTTGGACAACCAATTATTTGCTATCTGTACCTTCCTGGCCAGACTAATATCTTGTATGGGAACCATAGGGACAGAAAGGGATAATCACCTAAATGGGGTCACAGACATAACTAGACACCTAAAAACCTCCAATGTAGGCCATTGTATAGACACCTAGGCCCATTAAAGAAATTGCTCTTTATGACACATGTGGCTTAATTTGCAAAAGTATCAAAAGTATTTATTTAGATTTTCCAATACACAATGTTACCCAATTTAGTGAAAAATAATAAAGTAATTTGGTAAGTGCAACAATTTATGGTGATGGTGAACAATTGACCTCAGACTGAAACTCACAAGATGTTGAGGGACTTATAATTTGCAGATACTTCACTTATGTGTCCTTTTGACTTGGATTCTTTGCAACTATTCACAGTAGACTTTTGGGCTTTTTATTTTGTTAATTACTTATAATTTGATGTTTTATTTGTATGTGTTATAGCATGAATTGATGTTTTTGCACTCTTATGTGTTTGATATTTTTGGTTTGACTGAATTACTAGCATCCATTGTATACAGATATAATCAGTTTCTATGTTACAATCAAAATCTTCAACTTGATTAATGATTATGTGAACTTGCAGGATGTTCAGATAGATGGACAAATTGCATCAAAAGTCTCAATGCGTTTCTTGATCTGGAGTCGATGCTACTGACAGGGTGTCTGCGAGGTAGAAATAACAAAATAAAATTTACAAAGATGAATAGATCACTTTTTTAATAATCTTATAGTGATACATGGTATACACTTACAAATCAGCATTGAAAAAAACTTTGATAAAAACAACACATTTCTAGATGGTAACCACCATGAGATATCTATCCTGGGGTCTGTAGAAACCAAGGGAAGGACCCAAAGACACAGCAGGACATTGAGGGCACATATGCAGGTATGACTCAACTGCGGCTCAACAATGCCATCCAAAGTTGCCTACAACACATATATGTAGTATCTTGAGTCTTCAAGAAGTAACCAAAACACATAGACGCATGTGCCATATATGCCTATAGACATACCCAAAGTAACACAAGATGTAAAATAATAGAGCTGCTTAAAGTGTATAATTAATGTTCAATATGATTGGAAGAGGTGCAGTGTATTGATCCAATGAAGGAAAATGTAATCTAAATTCCCAATAAAAGGGATCCTCAGATCAGTCACCCTGGGACAACTCAAACAATATTTCCTATATTCAATCTTGAGCAGTGTGATAGTGGGGCTATTGAAGTAAATCCAGTGAAAATGATAAAAGGATAGAGTATTGACACATTCATCAAAACTAAATTAGTAATCAGAAATATAATAATACTAAAATAAAGTGGTGTATGCCAAGACAAGGTGTCATAAATGAATATACTACAAGGAAATGACAGGTTCAAATATATCATCAAACTCCAGGAAAGAAAACAGATCTCCAACCCCAAAGTAAAGATATAAAACCACATCTGGGCTCTTATATGGGCGCAGAGGCACATATGGGTTCCACTAGATGGATGTTGCCACAGTAGCATTCTAACATAAATTAGACATTCCTCGCATGTAGCTCAAATTTGTACACCACTGCCTCACTGGACCGCTCCTAATCCAGTGCCCTGTGCATGGGCACCCAAAGCGGCACTCCATGAGCTGCTAACACATGGACAAATGGCACAAAGCCATGTCCAATACGGTGGCTATATGGTCCGATGTGCACGTGCTGGAATTTAGGTATCTAAAAGAGGCACAGATGAGAGGGAATCCTACAAAATTGTTTCCAGATTGCTGGAATTTATTTTGTTGAACAATATTTTCTGTTTTGGTGGCTCACACTACCTCCAGGTGCAAGGTGTAGTGATGGTCGCATGTTGTGCATCACTGAGGGGGAGTGGGAGCACCAGGTCTTTTTGGACTATGGTCTCTCGGTTTACCTGCACCATATTTTATTGTGACACGGGTACTTTGATGATATCTTTATCATATGGAGTGGTGAGGGACATTTGTTGAATGATTTTGGTAAATGTTTAAATTCATTTTCATACTTCAATTAACTATGTCATGCCACCAACAGGAAATAACTTTCTTGGATGTCTTGGAATCTGAGGGAAGAGATGGTAGGCTCCGCAGCTCTTGATATCGTCTTATTGTATCTAGACGGATGCTAGTAAATCAGTGCCTTGTGTGAATACGATTTTTTAATATTGTATTGCTTTTTGCATATGACAAGGTTTTATCTGTGAATATTGAATACAATTAAGATTTTATATATAATTCATGTGATGACATATCTCCAAAAAGTCCCATGGGCATTTAGTTTGATTTTTGCATTGGGTGATCTATAATCCAGCACAGAATGTGCTCAGAGGGAGTGGGTTGAAGTATGCTGGACATAATTCAATGCTCAGCTGAGAGAAAGTCTGGCATTGAACCCTGGGGCCAAGTGTGTCTGTATGGAATAGCTCATGGAAGAAGTTGATTTTTTTTTTTTAACTAGAGCTAGGCTGCTAGAAATTTTCATTTTGGCCTTTAAAGAAACCCAGCCAGGAATGGGCATTAGAAAAATCTGAATCACCAATCACTAAGGCTGCATTCACACCGCAACATTTTAAATTGCTGGCAGATTTGCAACGATTCTGCCCATGATTTCAAATTGCCAAGGTATGAATGTCAAATCACAGAAAGCACATTTGAGATGCCATTAATGGCACCTAAAATTGCATTGCGGTTCTGCCATGATTGTCACACGATAAATTGCACTGCAATTGTGACAACCCACATCGCATGAAGCCCGTCACCCAAAAGTAGCTCCTAAACTTTTTTTGGCGACAAGCTTCAGGTGATGTGGGTTGCGGCGATTGCAGCGTGACCGCACTGCGATTTTAGAGCCATTCAAATGAATGGCATCTCAATTGTGCATTCTGTGATTTGTCATTCACACATAGGCGCTTTGAAATCGCGGCAGAACTGCAAGCTGAGGATGCACTGCTTTTTTATCACAGTTTTGTACTTAATAAAATATCTTCTGCAATGACTTATTGTATTGATTGCCATTTGGGCAGCAATCATATAAATACTTAAAGCATATCTGAACTCCAAAACAAAAAATGTATTATATTGAAGTATACCAGTCTTTAGATGAGGTGTCTGTGTTGTTTTTCTTCTTCTTCAGGCTTTTTCCTTAATTCAACTGGTAATCCAAACTCTAGTGATTAGCCACACATATCCGGGTTTGGTTCAGAGAACATTATCTAAGTTCAGATTGTTTTTACTAATGGCCATTTTCTAAGCTGAACGTCAAGAGATTGACAAAGAAAAGGCATGGGGGCTGGGCACTGACATGGGAACATGTAGTAAAGAAAAAAAAAGTTAAAAATCGTCATTGAATGGGAGAGGCCATGTTAGAGCAGCTCAAAGGGCAACATAAAAAATTATGTAATTCTATAAATAATATGGTTGGGGGATGCTTTAAAGCTGTACATGGAATTACAGAATGTTTTGACTCTCAGGGACACTGTCAACAACACAATATTCTAGTATCACATAAGTTGAATGTCTATTTATTTACTTAACTTTAAATAATTGCTTGGCTCACATACAGAAACATCACCCGCAGCAGCAACAACTCATTTTAACTGATTTCCATCTTCAAATTTGTAGTAGGTAGCTTTTGCCAAAACAATTGATTTTTTTTTGCATAGTGGTAATAATTGAGCATTTGAAGGCCATATTTCAGAGACAAAAGTAAACATTTTCACACGGTCACTGCAGAGCATGGAAGCAGTTTGATTGGGCCCTAGGTATCAGAGAGAAAAATGAGTCAATATTACACACACTACAGTCCTAAAGATTGGAGAGACTCACTGCCCATTAAGCAAGCATATTTACTTGGCCAGTATGTCAGAAGAAGAGATGTGGGTTTATCTATATAAAAATATACTTCAGTTTATTACATCACAGCCAAGAGCCAGAAATATTGTATGGACATGCATCACACCATAAAAGCATTTTTAATAGGCCACGATGCAAAATAGAGAGACTAGGTGGGTTTGAGCTTCCTAATATTTAAATCGGAGTGTGCTTTTTCCAACCAACAAGCCAGAAAAACTGAACTGATTAGCTGGACAGTATGTATTCCTTAATTAGTAAGATTCTATGACAAATTCTATGATTTCATGAGAAATCTGGCAGACCTGATCTGGAACAAACAATTAACAAAGTCTTTTTTTGTAGACCTTAACCTATACAATAGGGATATATTAATGCAGATATCTTGAAGTCTTTTTGCTGTTTGCTGTTAGAGCTATTTTCTAACTTTGAAAACTAAAAAATGGAACAGTTTTGAAGGACACCTTTTAAACTTTTATTGTATAGGCCGCATTGGAAACATCATACAACCCAGGCTGACCATCTAACAATTTTAAGAAATTTAAATATAAATAGATGATGCCAACTCCAATATAGAAGATGGTAATATATCAAGTGTTCAATGAGGTGAATAACAAAAAAGTATATATGAATAGTGAACACAAATAATTCAATAAGTGATTGTGTAATACAAAGAATAATGACAGTCCATGACACTAGGACAATCTGGAGGTATATACTTCTTCAGTATCCTTTTTCACTATACTTTTTCAGTATATTTGATGCTGTTCCTTTTTTATTTTTGCGATACATGTTTTTATATACATTTATGTACAAGTTTTGCTTATATTGCTCTTTTTTGAATTTTTTGTATGTTTTTATATTTGACGGCACTCCTTTTTTGGGTCATGTGACACTTGGGGTTGACCATGTGATTTAGTCTACACAATTTAAGCTTCTTTGTGTCATTTAGTTGTTAGCCATGATTAGGGCCTGATGGCCAAAACGTGTTGGCTTTTTTCGACTGCTGTTCACCTGCAATAATGAAACAATATTGTAGCCAACTTTCATGGCACCAGCCTTTCTCCCTTTAGCATATTTACATCATAGCTAGAAAGTATTTTTGAACAGACCCCAGTGTCTTTTGGACACTGCTGATGGAGATAGCATACAGGTTTGCACCACAGCTAGAAAGCCTCTTTAGAAGCCATGCATTTAGCATCCTTTAAAAAATAATATTAGTGTCTGTTTGTGGACAGTGGTAATGGAAATAGCATAATGGTTTCCACCACAGCTAAAAAGCCTGTATGGACAGGTCACAATTTCTGAGTGATAGAGCAGACATTTAGCATACATTTAAAAACGATAAACATTAATCTTTTTTAAATGCTGACAATGGAAATAGCATAGAGATTGACACCAAAGCTAGAAAGCCTGTTTGAAAAACCTGCAATTTCTAAGAGATTAAGCAGGGATTCCTTTAAAAAATATTAGCGTCTTTTTGTGGACACTGATGATGAAAATAGCATACCAATTTGCACCACAGCTGGAAAGCCTGTTTGAGCAGGTTGCAATTTCTGAGATATTTAGCATGCATTTAGCATCCTTTAAATAAATAATGATTTTTTTTGGGATGCTGACACTGGAAATTGCATACATGTTTCCACCACAGCTAAGAAGCCTGCTTGGACAGGCTGCAATTTCTGAAAGCTTGAGTGGGCATTTACCATCTGTATAAAAAAATGTGCCTTTTTTTGGACACAGATGATGGAAAAAAACATACAGGTTTGCACAAAGCTAGAAAGCCTGTTTAGACAGGCTGCAAATTACAAGAAGTTGAGCAGGCATTTAGCATTCATTATAGAAAAAGTATCAATGTCTTTTTTTGGACACAGGTTTTTGGATACACCACAGCTAGAAAGCCTTTTTGAACAGCCTGCAATTTCTGAGAAACTGAGCAGGAATTTAGCTTCAGGAAATAAACTATACAGCTTAGCAACACAATAAGCAAACTGGTATGGACAGTCCACAGTTTTGGAGGGATAGAGCATGCAAGCACACCAGGAAATTGTATATCAGTATTTTTTTGGACACTGAAGATGGAAACTGCATACATCTTTACAACAAAACTTTGAAGCCTTCATTGTCATGGCTGCAATTTATGAGGGAGAGAGTAAGCAGATTACAATCTGCCCCAGAAAAGGAGTTCCTTTTAACAGAGTGAAGAAGGACAGATTTTACAAATTTGATGCATCCCTATTAAAACCTATTTAGACTGTCCAGTATTTGTGAGAGTGAACAAGCAGATTGCACCTTAAAACAAATTTATTTCCAAACAACAGATAGAAAATATAAAGTAGTTGCCAGCACAGCTTTTATACCCTTTTTGGACAGGCAACTATTTCTGAAGTCAAAAAACATAAAATCGCAGCGCTATACCCAAATAACAGATAAAACGATATTAAAGTGTAAAACATATTAATAATAAAAGTTCATAAGGTTCATGTGGTGAAAAAACAGTGAATGGTCTTCCAACGTTCCAATCAGCTAGATTTCTAAATCACCAGAAATCCAGACTGCTCAGTTAAGGGCAGCAAAAACGCATGTAAAACACAAATCCTGGAAACGTATATCTCCACCAGTAAGCCCCAATCTCCAAGCATCTTAAACACTGGAACTCAAGATACATCCAAAAAGGAAGAAAAACATATACTGTAATATTGCTATAAACTGCTAATAAAGAAATAGCACACATGGACCCATTGCTACTCTGTGTGAAAAAAAGTGTCCACCAATCACCAGCCTTCACCTGCATGCAATGCACACTCACCGCCATAAATGCTGCCAGGTGACTGTGCAGCAATAGAGCTAGTGTACAGGGTGGGCCATTTATATGGATACACCTTAATAAAATGGGAATGGTTGGTGATATTAACTTCCTGTTTGTGGCACATTAGTATATGTGAGGGGGGGAAACTTTTAAAGATGGGTGGTGACCATGGCCGCCATTTTGAAGTCGGCCATTTTGAATCCAACTTTTGTTTTTTCAATAGGAAGAGGGTCATGTGACACATCAAACTTATTGGGAATTTCACAAGAAAAACAATGGTGTGCTTGGTTTTAACGTAACTTTATTCTTTCATGAGTTATTTACAAGTTTCTGACCACTTATAAAATGTGTTCAATGTGCTGCCCATTGTGTTGGATTGTCAATGCAACCCTCTTCTCCCACTCTTCACACACTGATAGCAACACCGCAGGAGAAATGCTAGCACAGGCTTCCAGTATCCGTAGTTTCAGGTGCTGCACATCTCGTATCTTCACAGCATAGACAATTCAGATGACCCCAAAGATAAAAGTCTAAGGGGGTCAGGGCTAATATTAAATGGTCGCCTGTCCAAATTGTCTCCTAATTTTGACAATCAGGCTAGACACCTCATCCCAAGTAAATCATGTGATAAATATGGTAAGGGTGAGTGTTCTATAGACGTCCTCCCATGTGGCTCGTGCTGGGCGCGCTCCCGCGGGCGCGAGCAGCGCGCGCACGTGTCGCCGCACGCTGCGGGAGCGTGCCCGCAGGTCGGGCGGACCCGATGTCCACCGGAGACCCGCGATCTCCCTCCAGAGAGCTGGAACGGGGAACCGCCAATGTAAACACGGCGGTTCCCCGTTCTGTGAGGGGGGGGCATGACAGATCTACTGATCCCTGTCACTGGGATCAGTTAGATCTGTCATGCCCCTGCCAACCCCGCCCCCCCCCCCCCACAGTTAGAACACACCCAGGGAACATAGTTAACCCCTTCACTGCCCCCTGCAGGTTAACCCCTTCACTGCCAATGACATTTATACAGTAATCAGTGGATATTTACATTTCTGATCTCTGTATAAATGTCATTGGTCCCAAAAAAGTGTCAAAAACGTCCGACATGTCCGCCCCAATATCGCAGTACCGATAAAAATTGCAGATCGCCGCCATTACGAGTAAAAATAAAAAATAATAAAAAAGCCATAAATCAATGTCCATAGTTTGTAGGCGCTATAACTTTTGCGCAACTCAATCAATAAACGGCGATTGCGATTTTTTTTACCAAAAATATGTAGAAGAATATATATCGGCCTAAACTGATGAATAAATGTGTTTTTTTATTTTTTATTTTTGGATATTTATTATAGCAAAAAGTAAAAAATATTGTTTTTTTTTTCAAAATTGTCGCTATTTTTTGTTTATAGCGGCGATCAGAAATGACGCAGAGGTGATCAAATACCACCAAAAGAAAGCTCTATTTGTGGGAAAAAAAGGACGCCAATTTTGTTTGGGTATAACGTTGCACGACCGCGCAATTGTCATTCAAAGAGCAACAGCGCTGAAAACTGAAAATTGGTCCGCGCAGGAGTGGGGTTTAAGTGCCCAGTAAGGAAGTGGTTAAGCAGCACTAATTCACACTAGTTTTGCAGCCGGTGGGGATGCATGCTGAGATACCGACTACAGGTACTGGACACACTTTTTTCTATGCTCTTGTTTAAAAGTGGGATTTTTTCTCTTTGTACCTTATGCTAACACTCTTTCAAGGTCTGGGCTCCTTAAACCTATTATATCTTAATTCTGTTTCAGCCACACATATGTTCTTGTCCTGGAACACCTATCCAGGATTCAGTGCAGTGGTCTATTTTGGGGCCCAGTGTGGCCTTTTGATACAGGTGGGCCTCTTTTGGTTTTTATATGGTTATCTATATATATATATATATATATATATATATATATATATATATATATACGGTATCTCACAAAAGTGAGTACACCTCTCACATTTTTATAAATATTTTATTACATCTTTTCATGTGACAACACTGAAGAAATGACACTTTGCCACAATGTAAAATAGTGAGTGTACAGCTTGTATAACAGTGTAAATTTGCTGTCCCCTCAAAATAACTCAACACACAGCCATTAACCACTTCCTTACTGGGCACTTAAACCCCCCTCCTGCCCAGACCAATTTTCAGTTTTCAGCGCTGTCGCTCTTTGAATGACAATTGCGCGGTCGTGCGGCATTGTACCCAAACAAAATTGGCGTCCTTTTTTTCCCACAAATAGAGCTTTCTTTTGGTGGTATTTGATCGCCTCTGCATCATTTCTGATCGCCGCTATAAACAAAAAAAGAGCGACAATTTTGAAAAAAAAACTAAATTTTTTACTTTTTGCTATAATAAATATCCAAAAATAAAAAAACAAATTTATTCATCAGTTTTGGCTGACATATATTCTTGTACATATTTTTGGTTAAAAAAATCGCAATCGGCATTTATTGATTGGGTTGCGCAAAAGTTATAGCGCCTACAAACTATGGACATTGATTTATGGCGTTTTTATTTATTTTTTTTTTTTTACTGGTAATGGCGGCGATCTGCGATTTTTATCGGTACTGCGATATTGGGGCGGACATGTTGGACGTTTTTGACACTTTTTTGGGACCAATGACATTTATACAGCGATCAGAAATGTAAATATCCCCTGATTACTGTATAAATGTCATTGGCAGTGAAGGGGTTAACCTGCAGGGGGCAGTGAAGGGGTTAAAAATGTTCCCTGGGTGTGTTCTAACTGTGGGGGGGCGGGGCTGGTCGGGACATAACAGATCTAACTGATCTCAGTGACAGGGATCAGTAGATCTGTCATGTCCCCTGTCACACAACGGGGAACCGCCGTGTTTACTTCGGCGGTTCCCCGTTCCTCCTCTCTGTAAGGAGATTGCGGGTCTCCGGCGGACATCAGGTCCGCCCGACCCGCGGGCACGCTCCCGCAGCGTGCGGCGGCACGTGCACGCGCCGCTCGCGCCCAGCACGAGCCAAATGGGAGGACGTCTATCGACGTCCTCCTGGCATTTTAGAGCCGCGCTGTAGCCGTCATTCGGCTATAGCGCGGATAGGAGGTGGTTAATATCTAACCACTGGCAACAAAAGTGAGTACACCCCTAAGTGAAAATGGTCAGATTGGACCCAAAGTATCAATATTTTCTGTGGCCACCATTATTTTATAGCACTGTCTTAACCCTCTTGGGCATGGAGTTCACCAGAGCTTCATAGGTTGCCACTGGAGTCCTCTTCCACACCTCCATGATGACATCACAGAGCTGGTGGATGTTAGAGACCTTCCACCTTCAGTTTAAGGATGCCCCACAGATGCTCAATAGGTTTTAGGTCTGGAGACATGGTTGGCCAGTCCATCACCTTTACCCTTAGCTTCTTTAGCAAGGCAGTGGTCTTCTGGGAGCTGTGTTTGGGGTCGTTATCATGTTGGAATACTGCCCTGCGGCCCAGTCTCCGATGGTAGGGGATCATGCTCTGCTTCAGTATGTCACAGAACATGTTGGCATTCATGATTTTCTCAATGAACTGTAGCTCCCCAGTGCCTGCAGCACTCATGCAGCCCCAGACCATGACACTCCCACCACCATGCTTGACTGTAGACAAGACACACTTGTCTTTGTACTCCTCACCTTGTTGCCGCCACACACGCTTGACACCATCTGAACTATATACGTGTATCTTGGTCTCATCAGACTACAGGACATGGTTCCAGTAATCCATGTCCTTAGTCTGCTTGTCTTCAGCAAACTATTTGCAGGCTTTCTTGTGCATTATCTTTAGAAGAGGCTTTCTTCTGGGTCGACAGCCATGCAGACCAATTTGATGCAGTGTGTGGTGTATGGTCTGAGCACTGACAGGCTGACCCCCCACCCTAACTTCTGGATATGATGCTGAGCATGTGCAATCAACTTCTTTGGTCGACCATGGCGAGGCCTGTTCTGAGAGGAACCTGTCCTGTTAAACGGCTGTATGGTCTTCTTGGCCACCGTGCTGCAGCTCTGTTTCATGGTCAAGGCAGTCCTCTTATAGCCTAGGCCATCTTTATGTAGAGCGACAATTCTTTTTTTCAGATCCTCAGAGAGTTCTTTGCCATGAGGTGCCATGTTGAACTTCCAGTGACCAGTATGAGAGAGTGAGAGAGAGGGGCTGGGGTATTTTTTTTTTCTTCTCCTCTCTCCCCCCCCTCACCACTCCTCCCCCCTTTTCTGACTATGGTGCTGTGGGAGGTAAGGAGGGGAGAGAAAACTGCCCGGGGGGACTTAGAGTGGGGTACGGTTGAACATTTCCCCAGTAGGTCAGTCCCAGGTCAAGGGACGGTATAAACTAC
>BLSH010264839.1:83421-94416 GCA_018402905.1 Glandirana rugosa
TGACTTTCCGTCGTGATTACCCGTGTTTAAACGTAGAAACTACCCGTGTCTAACCGTAGTATTTCATTAAAGATACAAAATTCCTTTAAACACTTCCCGGCAGGATCCCCTCTCGTTCTGGGACAATGTCATATGACATCGCACCAGTGTCACCGCTCCCATGTGCCCACGGGGGTGCGCAGAGCAGAGTTTGCACTGTGTCCCTGGGACATGGTGTGACCCAGATCTTGGTAAAGAGCTGATGATGCGGCTCTTTACCCATGTGATGGGCTGTGTCAAATCACAGCCGATCACATGTAAACACAGAAGTGCCGTTTATCGGCTCTCCTCACCTCACACTGTCCTGATTATCAGTGCAGCCCCAGCGGTGCCCAGCAGTGATGCCAGTCAGTGACCATTTATGATGCCAATCTGTGCCCATCAAAGATGCAAATTTGTGCCCATTAGTGCTGCCTTTCAGTGCTCATCAGTGATACCCATCGGTACTGCCCATCAATGCCACCCATTACTGCCTCCCATCTGTGCCGCCGATTATTGTCCATAAGTGCAGCTTATCAGTGCCACCTATCAGTGCCCATTAAAGCCGCCTATCAGTGCTCATCAGTGCTGCCTATCAGTGCCCATCAGTGTTGCATATTAGTGCCTCCTCATCAGTGGCACCTCATCAGTACCCTTGAGTGCCATCTCAACAGTGCCCATAAGTGGCGCCTCATCAGGGTAGCCTATCAATGCCCATCAGTGCCGCCTCATCAGCGCACATTGGTGAAGGAGAAAAATTACTTATTTACAACATTTTCTGACAGAAACTAAGAAAAACATTTATTTTTTTTCAAAATTTTCGATCCTTTTTTGTTTTTTTTAGCAAAAAATAAAAAACTCAGCAGTGATTAAATACTACCAAAAGAAAGTTCTATTTGTGTGAAAAAAAATTATAAAAATTTGATTTGGGTAAGTGTAACAGCGTTGAAAGCTGTAGACTGGCCTGGGCAGGAAGGGGCTAAAAGTGCCCAGTATTGAAGCAGTTAAATAACATGCTTAGACCCCTTTCACACTGAGGCACTTTTCAGGCACTTTCATGCTAAAAAAAACACCTGAAAAGCTAACGAAAACTTATTTCCATTAAAATCAATGAATGCTTTCACACTGGGGCAGTGCACTGGCTGGGCGGTGAAAAAATGCCCCTCTTCAATGAAGTGAATGGCAAGCTCTTCAAAAGCACCTGAAAAGCTCTTCAAATGCGCTCAGTGTTTTACTGGCAGTTTAGAAGCGCCTCAGTGTGAAAGGGGCCTTAGAGGATGCCCCAAACCAGCCTGTGAAGTTGCCCACCTAAGATGTACTATAAACAAACTGACATTTTATAAAATAAAAAAGTGCTAAATCATGTTTTGCTGCTGGCTTTTTTTTAAAAATAAAAAACATTGTGGGGACCCCAAAAATCTCTCAGATCCCAAGACCAAAAATTTTCCTACACATTCTACAGGAGTGCCACTTGGGAGGAACCAACATGGGTCTCCCCAAAATCAATACCAGACCTGTATTTTTGATTAGTGTCCGATATCAAAGGGGAACCCTGTGCCGAGTGCAAAGAAAAAGTGTGGTTCCTTCTAAATAACCACTGCTGACCATAATTCTTGATTATTGTATGGTTATATGTATGGCCAGGAAAGAGGAGATAGCAAGCACCCCCCCGCAAACCACGCCAGGCCCCATTTCCTCAGCATAGAAGGAGGAGGGTAGTCATTCGCATTACCAAAAAAAGAAAGGCAAAATAAGGCATTCCTGGCTGCAACTGAGAGATCCCTGAGGTTGATTGCAATCAAGGGGCAGGAATGGTGGTTGATAGCATTGGTTTTTAACCAAAAATATGTTTTTTGCCCATGTTTGGTCAATGATGTCAAATGGGCAATCTGCCCCTTTGTTTACATTCAGCTGCTGAGCTGCTGGCTGGGAGTACCCTGGCCAGCAGAGGAATGGGGTGGTGGGGGTATCACTGTTTTTTATGAGCCCTGAAGGAGGAAGCTGTTATGTTTAGCAGCAATAGTAATACTACTGAATATTTGACTTCCTGCTGCAGCCGGAGGTCCTGCTCGGCAGATGGGTGAACACCTCATTTCGTTTGTCCGTGCATCAAACTCCAGACAGTGAAAGTTCAAACCAAATCCTATATCAGTTTGAACTTGAACCTCATCCCTATACTTAACATACATGTATTTTCACCCTGTAATCAAGCTGCAGTAATACTGAATTTTTAAAAAACAATAGCCATGTTATAAAGTGACTCTTTCTCTTTTTATACAATTAAGGGCACCACTGCAAAGAATAGGGTTAATACATACCCCTCTATATCACTGGTCAGTTAAGGCATACATTACACACTTAGATCAAGGGGAAGAAAGTATGAAAGCACGTGGTGGTGCGATTTCCCTATGGTACAAGCTTGCCTGCGGTATGTGTGCACGTTACATCAACTTTAATCAATATAAAGACAGCCAAGAGATTGCTTGTAATTAGTTTCAATATAGGTCAGCTTCTACAGCAGCTTTGGGGTCTGGTGCTCTAGCTACGTAAAGACTGGTGCCGTGTCCCTTTAGTAGTTAATCACTGGAAAGGAAGAGAATAATTGATCTATAGAGATTTACCTCTAGCAACAATAGCCATGTTTAAATGATGTGCTGGGGAAGAGGAATTCTAATAAATACAGATGTGTACAGCCACAATAATGTTAAGACGCTGTTGAACCCTTTGTAAAGTTGATAACGGTTGTGCCAATGTCATGTTGTGGCATAATAAAAGTGCATGTCTGAGCTTGGCTGTACCAAAGCTCAGCAACAAAGTTAAATGTAAAATCAAGAAACTATGGTATTGCTGGAGGGGTTGGCATTCATAAAAACTCAGGCAGTCAGAAGTGATCATGCTATCCAATAGGGGTAAATTCTCACCAGGGCAATGATCTAACTCTATAGGGTTCATACTGCTTAATATCCGAGATACCATTTCAACAAGGCTTGTTCAACTCAAGTCCACTTTAACAAGTCATGATTCTCTTTGTATCACCATACACACAGGTTCACTTAGGTTGGAACTGTGACACTCACACAGACAAAGAGAATCAATGTTTGCAATACCTGAATAGACTTGGCCCACAGCAACATAATGCCCACAAAATATAAAGTCACTCATATTAAATGTTCTCTTCTCCCCCAAGGTACTGCTGAACTCAGAAAAGTATACTTTACTCCATTGAGGTCCATACTTCAAATAATTTAGAAGTAACACATGCCAAAACTAAATGACAGAAAACACTTTGTTGTTCAAATTTCACAATCAACTATCCTTTGGCTAATTCTCCAACATGAAAGTGTGCACTTGTTTTTCTGCCTCTAAGCTGCTCATCTTATCCCTTTGATTCACAATACCTTCTGGCATTTCACTAATATAGCAGCTAGTTGTACTAGAGTTGCTTCGGGACAGTGAATTCTGACTAGTAACTTTGGGTTACTGAAGTCTGTACTGAGCACTTTAGTGTTTGCATTTCATTGAATAAGTGTCATGTGTTATATTGCAGGTCACTGTGTATGTTTTGTCATATACTATTTGGAAGATTACTGCAGGTTTTTTAGAATGTCCAGAGATTTGGATTCTAGCCATGTCAATAAATAGTGACATGAGTATAACTTTTTTTTACTGAAGACTTCTCCACAGGTTACCTCCATGCACAAGAATGAAAGATGGAGATCAACTAATTAACTCTAAGAGTAAAACACAACATCTGTAATACTTATAGACCATAGAATCTAAAGCTCTTAATGTGACAGCTCAACACAGCATATCTGCCTTTTAACAAAACGTATGATTAAACATGTTTGAGTAAACAAATAATCCTAAATTTAGCAAGGGCCTTAGCAGTTCTTTTACTGTGTGTACTAGCTATCTAGTTAAATCCTCCACTGTGATTTAAAGATAGAAATTTGTCTGCTGAAAAATGTTCCATAGGGCATATGCCTTGCAAAGACAGGCTTAGCTTAAAGAATAACTCTACTCTTGTTGAGAAAAAAGAAACAATTCTTTCTCGGTGATCAGTATTCATTGCAAGGATTTTATCAAACTTTGTTGCAAATTCATATCTTTTGTTGCTCTGAAGAAGTAGTTTTTGTTTGGTTATGTTAATGTGGAAAGGGAATCTGAATGGGAGTGACTTTCATTATCAATCAGTGGATGCACTTGCAGTGTTCTAATGAGGAAATTGCAGGGTCTGAATTCCTTTAGAATTGATTAACCCTTATTTCAACAAAAATGAAAATGTCCTTGCAGAGGATGCCTAAATTCTGACTTGTATCTTTGTGCAGACTTCTGGGAAAATCAGTGAGCCAATCACACAAGCAGAAAATTACCTTTTCAGGGGGCGTTCTGTGCACAAATGGTGAACGAAATGCCTGCAGGTTGCTATATTGCATTGAATTTTACAGCAACGTACGGTGCTGCAGATTGAAAATGAAAATACATTTTTTAAATAACATTCAATTTACAGTATGGCTTCTGTAGCAATTGTATATGTTATATTATTTTTGTTTTTTTTTTGAACAAAAATGAAGTATTTGATTGAAAACTTCTGGAAATTTTGAAAATCAACCATATTTATGAACAGCCCTGGTGCCATTGTTATTCAGGTATGTCATGTCCAGGGCTGGTACAAGGCAGGGGCGGAAGGGGCGGATGCCCTGGGTGGGACCATTTACTGGAGGAATGGGGGCTCTCGAGAAGTGTGCTGTACACACCGGCCACGCTACATAAATAGCCTGAAATATGTGCCGAGTGCACTCCTGCACCCAACACAAGCCTAAGACCAGCCCTGCCCCGCTATTCACTTCCCTGTCAGGCGGAGTAATCTCCACCCAACAGGTGCTTCCTTGTCCCGGCCAGCATGGCATCACTGAAAGGCCAGCCAGGAAGCCAGGTGGGGAAGGAGTACCGAGTGCTGCCAGCACCGCCCGCTGGAGCTGCGACCTACAAGTAAGATTGAGGAGGAGGGGGCAGTTTTCCATCTTCACCCTGGGCACCGGTTAAACTTGCCCCGGCACTGGTCATGTCACTTAATTGGTGGGTCTGTTTTCTTCATTTACTAAGGTTGGCCATACAATAATCATTCCTCTTGTACAATTTTCCTTTAGATTTACCAAAACCATATAATATAAGGTCAAACCTAAACACATTTAATTTGTATGCAATCAGGCAGGCCCTTGCACTACACAGTTGAAGGTAAATCTAAAGAAAATGAATAAGAAAATTGTATAATATATGGCCAGCTTTAGCCATTTTTTACCATTTGTTCAAAATCTTTAGGTAAATAGCACCTACACCCTTTTTAGTGTTTTTGATTCAAAGCTCACCCCCCAAGAAAAAAATCACAATACAATTAGAACTGAATCCTACTTTAAAATATAATTACAGGTTCTTACTTTGAAAAAGATTGCTTAGCTCTGCTTGCTTTGCATGTGTTTACTTGCTCTGGCGTCCGTCTCCTATGACTATTGGTGAATACCTACAATGAGATAAGCATGGAAAAGTGTAGTGTGCGATAAACTGGCCTAATATTTTCTATTCTACCCTCAGCTTCTTTAGCAAGGCAGCGGTCGTCTTGGAGGTGTGTTTGGGGTCGTTATCATGTTGGAATACTGCCCTGTGGTCCAGTCTCCGAAAGGAGGGGATCATGCTCTGCTTCAGTATGTCACAGTACATGTTGGCATTCATGGTTCCCTCATAGAACTGTAGCTTCCCAGTGCTGGCAGCACTCATACAGCCCCAGACCATTACACTCCCACCACCATGCTTGACTGTAGGCAAGCCACACTTGTCTTTGTACTCCTCACCTGGTTGCCACCACACACGCTTGACACCTTCTGAACCAAATAAGTTTATCTTGGTCTCATCATACCACAGGACATGGTTCCAGCAATCCATGTGCTTTGTCTGTCTTCAGCAAATTGATGGTGGGCTTTCTTGTGCATCCTCTTTAGAAGAGGCTAACTTTTGGGATGACAGCCATGCAGACCAATTTGATTCAGTAAGCAGCATATGGTCTGAGCACTGACAGGCTGACCCTTCGTCCCTTCAACCTCTGCAGGAATGCTGGCAGCACTCATACATCTATTTCCCAAAGACAACCTCTGGATATGACGCTGAGCATGCACTCAACTTCATTGGTCGACCATGGCGAGGCCTGTTCTGAGTGGAACCTGTCCTGTTAATTTGCTGTATGGTCTTGGCCAGTGCGCTGCAGCTCAGTTTCAGGGTCTTAGCAATCTTCTTATAGCCTAGGCTATCTTTATGTAGAGCAACAATTCTTTTTTTGGAGATCCTCAGAGATTTCTTTGCCATGAGGTGCCATGTTTTACTTCCAGTGACCACTATGAGAGAGTGTGAGCAATAACACCAAATTTAACACACCTGCTCCCCATTCACACCTGAGACCTTGTAACACTAACGAGTGACATGAGACCAGGGAGTGAAAATTGGGCCCAATTTGGACATTTTCACTTAGGGGTGTACTCACTTTTGTTGCCAGTGTTTTAGACAATAATGGCTGCTGTGTGTTGAGTTATTTTGGGGGTATAGCAAATTTACACTGTTATACAAGCTGTATACTCACTACTTTACATTGTAGCAAAGTGTAATTTCTTCAGTGTTGTCACATGAAAAGATATAATAAAATATTTACAAAAATGTGAAGGGTGTACTCACTTTTGTGAGATACTGTATATACTCAAACTTATCGGTATACTACCCTAGCCTTTTGGTATACTACTCTAGCCTATCAGTATACTACTCTAGCCTATCCATATACTACCCTAGCCTATCCATGTACTACCCTAGCCTATCCATATACTACCCTAGCTTATCCATGTACTACCCTAACCTATCCGTATACTACTCTAGCCTATCTGTATATTACACTAGCCTATCCATATACTACTCTAGCCTATCCCTATATTACACTAGCCTATCCATATACTACTCTAGCCTATCCGTATACTACACTAGCCTATCCGTAAACTACCCTAGCCTGTCTATATAATACTCTAGCCTGTCCATTTACTACCCTAGCCTGTCTGTATACTATATGCTGCAAAAATCTCCACCCCCCCACTGCGTACATGGGCAGGACAAAGGGGGAGGAGTCAGGGGCGGAGTCAAGGGGCGCAAAGTGAGGTTTCACCTAGGGTGTCAAAAATCCTTGCACAAGCCCTGGTTGCCGCCACACACGCTTGACACTATCTGAACCAAATAAGTTTATCTTGGTCTCATCAGACCACAGGACATGGTTCCAGTAATCCATGTCCTTAGTCTGTTTGTCTTCAGCAAACTGTCTGTGGTCTTTCTCGTGCATCATCTTTAGAAAAGGCTTCCTTCTGGGATGACAGCCATGCAGACCAATTTGATGCAGTGTGCGGCGTATAGTCTGAGCACTGACAGGCTGACCCCCCACCCCTTCAACCTCTGCAGCAATGGTGGCAGCACTCATACGTCTATTTCCCAAGGACAACCTCTGGATATGACGCTGAGCATGTGCACTCAACTTCTTTGGTCGACCATGGCGTTCTGAGTGGATCCTGTTCTGTTAAACCGCTGTATGGTCTTGGCCACCGTGCTGCAGCTCAGTTTTAAGGTCTTGGCAATCTTCTTATAGCCTAGGTCTTCTTTATGTAGAGCAACAATTCTTTTTTCAGAGTTCTTTGCCATGAGGTGCCGTGTTGAACTTCCAGTGACCAGTATGAGAGAGTGAGAGCGATAACACCAAATTTAACACACCTGCTCCCCATTCACACCTGAGACCTTGTAACACTAACGAGTCACATGACATTGGGGAGGGAAAATGGATAATTGGGCCCAATTTGGACATTTTCACTTAAAGGTTCACTCACTTTTTTTGCCAGCGGTTTATACATTAATGGCTGTGTTGAGTTATTTTGAGGGAACAGCAAATTTACACTGTTATACAAGCTGTACACTCACTACTTTACATTGTAGCAAAGTGTCATTTCTTCAGTGTTGTCACATGAAAAGATATAACAAAATATTTACAAAAATGTGAGGGGTGTACTCACTTTTGTGAGATACTGTATATTGTAGTAAAGTTTATAATGTGGTGCCTGTAGCAATTTAAATAGTTTTTTAGGCGGCAAAAAATGCATTTCTGTTTGAAATTTAAAAAAATGCCTTTTTGTGTCCATAATTTCCTGTAGATCATATCCCATTATGCACTGCTTTAGCGCATCACAGAATAGGTGTGTATTACCACTATGGACCACACCTCCCTCATTACTACACCACCTCTTGTTTTATTTCCACCCACGTTCCTAATTCTACCATTAAGGTGACCATACACGTTACAAATTGATTGTACAATCTCCTTTAACCACTTCAGCCCCAGAAAGATTTATACCCTTAATGACCAGAGCATTCGCTTTAACTGACACAGGTCGTGCGGCATTGTATCCAAAAAAAACTTTAAAAAAGCATTTTTTACCACACTCTATGGTGAGATTGCACCACATTTGTTGCATGGGAGATGCACACCTGCTACTCATGCATGGGGTGCTATTAATATTGAATGGCAACAGAAGTGCAATGTGTGTTTGCAACGTGTTTCCAAAATGCATGGCAAAGTGGGCAGTTTGTCATGCATATGGAAATGGAGACCCATTTTTACTGCACATTTTGCTGCTTTGTCACTCCTTTTTTTTTCAAGTGGTAAAATGTGTTTGCTTCTGCTTTTGGGGTGCTGTTAACAATTAATGGCACTGAAAGCGTGACTAGTTAACTTTAGGTGTATAAATGGGCCATATTCTATACAATCTGATTGTTCAACTTCTAGATTTACCAAACCTATATAATAGGAGGAGATTGTACAATCAGATTGTATAGTGTATGGTGAGCTTTACATTGCAGGGACACACTTCTCTTTTTTTTTAATACTAGAGCACTGCTCCACATAAGCTGTTATGTGTTTGCTCAGCTTCTGCACACTCTGGCAAATGAACAATATATGCAAGATGAAGGTAACATATAAAATGAGAAAGACACTGGCTGTGTTTTCATTGAGAACAGTTCTAACATTTCCTGCACTGGAAAAGCCTGTAACTGCAAAATGAATGGTATATTTGTACATAGGGAAGCTGGAATAGAGAAAAAAAATAATCAAATTTTGGCCGGTTCAGCAGGGACCAGCAGAATTTTGATCCATCTATCACCGTTCCCGTTTGAGAGGAGTCAATCACTAGATCGGTCAATCCTGAACAAAATTGCTGGAAAATTTGTGTTCAATCAGTGCAAGCAGCCAATTAGCCAGTGGATTATAGCAATGGAGGAGTCCTGAAGTCAGAATACAATAGTATGTGTGGATGGGGCAATCCCTTCAGTTTATTTCAATCAGCCACTTGGGTCAGTTTTAGTTATACAGTACAGGGCAGGAAATCTTTAGTAATTACACTGAATTATATGGAACTACATTCAGATGATTAGACATTGCCAAAAAAATTAGGCTTCAAGGACATCCCCTTATATAACCCCCCCCCCCCACACACACACACACACTCTCAGCTAATGTCAATTTTTAACTAGTGTCCTTGATGAACCTATTCTCTCTATTGACCTCTTCCTTATGGAGTATTTCTCTCACTTAGGATTTTACTATTAAGTTCCCTGGCTACACCATAGCCACCGCAGCTTACAGGTTGGTTGGCTTCTTGGCTGTGCATTAGGGGATTGTACCCAGACCCCAAAAGATAGAATAAGCATGGCAGCCTAAAATGTTGCTGTTGACACTAGAACCTACTTAGGCACCCCCTTCAACATGTAGTGCAGTGCACAGAGTTAGCTGCAGGGTTCTATACTAGTTCCAGGACAGTGATCTGCCAGGCAGAGCCCTGTCCCTGAAGTCCCCTGTGGGGGTATGACCACCATGAAGCACAAATCCAGGATGTAGTCTGGCCCATTATAATCATGCCTGTGTTAAGACTTCAGCAGTAAGTGCAGTGCGGAAGCCCTTTAAACATTTCTGCCCATGGTACCTAACCTCATCATCCCAGATGGTGTGTGGGGTACAGTCATCAACATTGACTTGCAACTTCAGACTGGAAGCACCTGTTTCATTTGAAATGTCCGCAATTTTCTAGATTAGCACGGGCCTGTGTGATGCTAACTTGCCTGAGTGAACTCGATTAGCGGTGCTCTAGTACGCCTGTGCAGCCTTAGAGACTGATGTTCACTACTCTCAGGATTGTTTCGGAGACTACATACCCTGTCACTTCATCTTTCTTGGTTTGCCTCCTGTTTCAGAACCAGTTCCAGGCCCCTGTTCCTTGGCACAGTACAGAGATCTCATAATTAGTGTTGAGCGAACCCGGACAGTGACGTTCGGGTCCGTGCCGAACTTTGGGGTGTCCGGGACCCGGACCCGAACACGGACGTTTCAAAAAACGTTCGGGTTCGGGTTCTGGGTTCTGGTAGTTGATCACGCATGTTGAATAGCTGCAGGGCAGCCAATCAACAAGCGTTTCACTGGTTTGCCCTTAAAAGGCATCACAGCCATGCCTACTAATGGCATGGCTGTGATTGGCCAGTGCATCATGTGACCCAGCCTCTATATAAGCTGGAGTCACTTGATGCTGCAGTCACATGCTCTCTGAGACTCTGAATAGTGTAGGGAGAGGAAGCTGCCAGCGTTTTTGTGAGGGACAGATTGCAGACATTTTAACATCTGATCCTGCATCCTGAGATTACTACTACTGTTGCTCTGAGGGACAGATTGCAGAAATTTGAGAATCGAGATTTCACAATTCCCGTTTGGTCACTTTGCGAACAACTAACCGACGGGACGTCGATAAGTTGTACGCACTAGTTGATGGTCTTGGGTCTTGGGCTTGGGCTTGCAAAAAACTTTGCAGGCACAAGCCCAGGCCCAGGGCCTGTGGGGTTTCAAGCCGTGCCTGGGCTTGC
>BLSH010264839.1:102211-121573 GCA_018402905.1 Glandirana rugosa
ACTAAGGGATACTCTCGGCAGAATTGACGAGGCTGTCCACAAAAAGTTTCAGCCTCGCTGAAACTTTTTCCAAGGACATGATGAAAACAGGCTGAAACTAGGATGAAGTCGGGTAACTTTCCGTAACTTCAGCCTAGTTTCAGCATAGTCACAGAAGTGACTAGGCTGAAACCGTACGCTGAACACGAGACCGGTAAAACTTCCCCTTGAGGTGTGGTATAAAAATTTATTTTTTGACCGTACCCCAGGGGGAGGTCCTCGTAAGGTCCGGGAAACCAGACCATGTCTAAAATTCCCCTTGGGGTACGGTTTTTTTTTGTCGCACCCCAGGGGGGGTTTTAGGCCGCTCGCTCGTCCCCACCCCCTTTCCTGGCCTGCCGGGTTGCGTGCTCGGATAAGGGTCTGGTATGGATTTTGGGGGGGACCCCACGCTGTTTTTTTTTGGCATGGGGTTCCCCTTAAAATCTGTACCAGACCAAAGGGCCTGGAATGCTCCTGGAGGGGGACCCCATGCCAGTTTTTTATTTAAAAATATGGTGTGGAGTTCCCCTTCAAAATGGCCAGAGCACAAGTCGCATGCCAAAGTCGGATCAGTGAAGACACTGATACGACTTTGATCCGACTTCAATGCCTTTCAATGGGCTGAAGTAGGATCAAAGTCGGACAAAAGTAGTACAGGAACCTTTTTCAAAGTCGCTCCGACTTTGAAAAACACCTGTCGGAGCAGTTAAGACGGCTCTCATAGGGAATCATTGTTTTTGTGACGTAATGCAACTTGTGCTCTTCATGTTGGTCCGAGAATCGGACTAGTGTGAACCCAGCCTCAAGGTGCACTTCATCAGTACTTTTAACATCAGCCATCTGTTTCCCAGATTGTAAGGCTGCCACCTGGTGGCTTTTCAGGCCTCCTCTGATGCCAGTTTTTGGTGTAGGGTACTACAAGCTGCTTTCTGAGTCTGTGAAGTCTTTCTTGTTTACTTGGCTCTCTAAGTGTTATTGCTGTGTTTCCCAACCCTCAGTTGTAATGCTTTTGGACATCCCATTTTAAAGAGTAATAAAGATTTTGTGTCCTGTACTGTAGGACTAAGAAAATAGGATTGTTGACCTAACAGTAAAATACATTTATTGGAGTCCTCTTCTCGTCCCTTTGATCTCCCTATTGCTTGCTACAAAACTGAGGCTAGATGGGAGTGGGAGAGGTAACACAGGGCAGAGTAACAGAATATTCCTTCAGCAGAAGTGTGCTCACACAGATTTATTTTACATAAAATGAGGTGGCTGGGTGTCTGATCATGCATGTTACTGAGTGCTGATTATGGAGTGCACTGGGTCTAACTCTGGTGCCTATTTTACTGAACAGTTATATTTAAACACACTACATAACCGTTGAAACGGGAAGGTGGATACAGTAAAAGTGGAGATTGTTAGCTGGATGTCTATTTAAAGCAGAGTTCCACCCTATTAAGAGGCAGCAGCTACAAAAAGTGTAGCTGCTGACTTTTAATAATCAGACACTTACCTGTCCCAGGCTTCAGCGAAGCAGCCGCTCGGCACTTCGCTCTTCTCTCCCTCCCCTTGGCGGCACCGGCATCATAAGTGTGGGTGCCTGGCTTTGGCTTCAAAGCCGGGTGCACACCACGCATGCACGAGTCGCACTGCGTACTGTGCATGGCCGGTACATCTTCTGGGACCTGTGACATGTCACAGAAGATCACCAGGTGGGGGGGGGAGGTGAACTTCCTTCCGGCTCCGCGGCACCATGACAGGAAGTGGAGCCTGGGACCCTGTGAAAACAGGATCCCTCCCCCCCAAAAAAAAATGACATGAAAATTGTGGCATGTCAGGGGGTCACCTTCCCTTAAAGCGGAAGTTCCACTTTTGTGTGGAACTCTGCTTTAACTGCATACCTATTTCTGTGAATTTAGTTGAGCTTTAAGGTTTGTAAGAGATCAAGACTAATTTGTTCTGTAGCATACATGAAGTAAACTCATTTCTAATCAAAACGTTATTCTTCATTACTTCTGTTTTTGCATCAATAGCTCTAGAGAGTCTGCAATGGCCATCACTTTTCCAGGGATATAGCTTAGCGTCAAGTCATATTTCTGCAACTGCAGCAATGTTCTTTGTACTCTTAAAAAGAGCTTGACCAATGAGTCTTGTCAGAATAGACAGTAGTTGCTAGCAGCTGTTTTTCAATCTGTGCTAACTTGCTCTGTACCCAGTAATGCTCTAAATGTATAAAATAAAAGTTTTCTCATCTCTGGATGCTTGTGGTTTTAGTTGCTTGAAAGTTTAAATCGGGTGCTCTTATTGGATTTTTCTTCCTTCAGATTTAAGGCTTTAACTTGCTCTGGTCCCAATATCATTGGATGTCTTTTAAAGTAGCATTCTCAGTGGTGCGGTCAGATATGCCTAATATATTTCACAAAGTACCTTGTCATGCCCAATAAACACAATCAATTCTGGCCTATGCTGCAGGCATGTTTCCAGTTGCAGAAATTTCCTTAACATCAGGTTTCGTACACTATGAATTTTTAAAGTAGAACTATAGGCAAAACTTTTTTTTTTTTGGATAGGGCAAAGGAGGGTTATAACCCCGGTCAGATTTTTTTTTGCCATCTTTCACCATCTTTCATGTCCCATTGCGGAGATTTCCCTTCACTTCCTGTCCAATAGCCAAACAGAAAGTGAGAGGAAATCCCTACAAGTTAAGGGAATTCCTTGGGGACCCCCAGGTCACCAGAAGTAGTGTCCCCATTGAAATATTTATTCTCTATTACTTTTCTAGGGGGCAACCCAAAATTTGGGATTTTCTTTTACTTTCACTTTCAATGATAATGGTAAACAGGAGAAAAAGAGAGGGTGCACAGACAATAGTACAAACCTGACAAGCGTTCTAATCCCTCTCCACTCTATCCAAAAGTAAAAAATAAGTTTTGCCTTTCGTTATACTTTAACCAGTTGCCGACCGCCCGCCGTGGCTTGACGGAGGTAACCTGGCTCGATATTGTGAACTGCTGTCACCTGATGCCGGCTGCGAGATCGCGGTTCATGAGAGCGTGCGTGCCGCCGGAGGCGCGCTCACTTTATTACGGGGGAGCCAGGGAGCGGGTAGGGTGGACTTGATGTCCACCGGCTACCTGCGATTGCTCCCCCGCAGTGACAGAACAGGGATTGCTAATGTAAACAAGTGGATCCCGTTCTGTCAGTGGGAAAGGAATGTGATCATAGGCTCCCTGTGTATGGGAGCCGCAATCACTCTCCTCCCCCAGTCAGCCTAGCCCCCACACAGTTAGAAACACATCCCAGGGAACACAGTTAACCCTTTTATCGCCCCCTAGTGTTAACCCCTTCCCTGCCAGTGACATTTACACAGTAATCAGTGCATTTTCATAGCACTGATCGCTGTATAAATGCCAATGGTCCCAAAAAAGTGTCAAAATTGTCCAACATGTCCGCTAAAAATTGTAGATCAAGGGCATTAATAGTAAAAAATAAAAAGAAATAAAAACCCCATAAATTAATTCTCATTGTTCGTAAACGCTGCAACTTTTGAGCAAACCAATCAATATACGCCGATTGAGATTTTTTTTACCAAAAATATGAGGAAGAATATATATCGGCCAAAGCTGATGAATAAATTTGTTTTATTTATTTATTTTTTTTGGATATGTATTATAGCAAAAAGTAAGAAATATTGGATTTTTTGCAAAATTGTCGCACTTTGTTTATAGCGCAAAAAATAACCACAGCAGTGATCAAATACCACCAAAAGAAAGCTCTATTTGTGGGAAAAAAGGGCGTAAATTTTGTTTGGGTACAACGTTGCACAACCGCACAATTGTCAGTTAAAGCGACGCAGTACTGAATCGCAAAAAGTGCTCTGGTCCTAAAGGGGGAAATCCTTCCAGAGCTGAAGTGGTTAAGGAAACTTCTAGTTGGCATGTACATCTGGAGTGACTAAAGCCTAGTACACACACACTACTAGTAGTTTTTTTGTTGTTCAACCCAGCAGGGCTGAACAAAAAAAAACTAATAGCCCAGGAGGAGCCACTGTACAAACTATCTGCCATTAGTATAGCGATCTCCCCTCCTGTTATATTATGTTCTGACTGCAGGACAGCCCCCCAGCCAGAACACTCCGGTCAGCGCTCTCAGCCATGGAGGCTGAAGCCACAGGCTTCTGTCTGACCAACTGCAGTACACACGGGCCGAATGTCTCTTGGTTCAATAGAAACCGGCTGACATTCAGCCCGTGTGTACAAGGCTTAAGGCATACAAAAAATGTAGTCTTTTCCCAGAAAAACAATCAAATCTTCCAAAACCTTCAGAGCATTTTTATATCCTTTGATGTCTCAGATGACATTTTGCTCACCAAATCTGTTCTCTGTTAGGACCGGTTCACACAGGGGCAATCCGACTTGCGGGGCGACTTTGCTAAATGATTTGAAAGCAACTTCAGCGTAACTTTGGGCAACTTATAGCGCGACTTGAGGCGATTTACAACACGACTTCACGCCAGGTGACTTTGCTGTGGCCAATCAGAGAAGGGAGGGAGGGGGTTGCCCTAAATAAATTCTATTATTTTCACTGTGAAGTTGCTTCTGTTTAGATGGGGGATCTGACTTGGAGGCGACTTGCATTGAATTCTATGGGCACAAGTCGGATAGAAGTCGCCTCCAAGTAGTACAGGAATTTCTTCTGAAGTCATCTTGAAGTCAGAGCGACTTCCAGTAGTGTACATAAAGACGGCTCCCATTCACTTCAATGGGATTTCTTGTGTCAAGCGACCTGGGGCGACTTGAGGCGACTCAAGTCGGATCACAAGTCGCCCCTGTGTGAACCGGGCCTAAAAGCCCCAGCTTTATACCAACTTATCTCCCCACAATAGTTGTTACATTCACGTTTATGTATAAAAAAAATTGGCTTTCTTGGAATAGGTTGGCTAAAGGTGTAGCTTATGTTGCCAGGCCCTCTCAGAACAGGTCTAGGCATGCTGGTACGTGTGGATGTCTAGTTTGCACTTCAACTTGGGACACAGTTTGCTCAGTTGGGAAATTATTGGCCTCACCTACCAGAAATGTCTAGTGGCACCGCCATTGGGATCTAATAGGGCTTGAGATGGGATGAAAGCTTGGAGTCCTCTGCTGACTGCAGCTTGGCTTTTGGCTGTTGGTTTTCCTGTTGCGGGCATACTTCTGTTAGTGCATATGGTAAGATCTGCTATTTCCCAGTGTAGCATAATGTTTGAACTCTCCCTTTTGGGAATATCTTTAGGTGCTCTGACCTTTGGTTTACCTGTGCCTTTGATCTTTTTACAGTTTTGGAAAGACAGTTACTGTATATGCAAATTATGTGTATTGGTAGGGTAAGAGAATGAGATAGATATTAGCTCTGGTATAACCTGTAAAGGGCTGAACACACAGGCTGAATATCGGGTGGCATCGGCTGGTTAAATAAAAATCGGACGACATTTGGATGTGCGTACGGCAGCTGGTCCAACAGAAGCCGGCTGCTCAGCTGGCTTCTGTCAAAGGGGCATCACTGAAAAAGTCTTCTGATCAGCCTCCTATCAGTGCTCTCAGCCAATGCCTGAGAGTACTGACTGGTGTGTTCTGGTGGGGGGGGGGGGGGGGGCTGTCCCCCTGTCAGAACCCAATAGCTCATCCAGGGAGTTTGCTGGGTTGAACTAAAGAAATGGATAGAGTGTAGCAGGCTTAAGTATGAAAGGAACCTATTTTCATGTGAGGTTTTGGACTAGCTATGTAAATATGACATATTTAATATATAATGTGTATATTCAGTATTTTGTTATCTATTATGGATAAAAAAGTAGTTTATTGACCATCACAAGTGAGGTATGCCCTGTTGTTATTGCAGTAAAGAACACTTGTTAACTTTTTATATACAATATATAAATATGTTTAGGATTTTAATGGATTCTGGATTCAATAAAATAATACTGACTGATTTGTATACACAATCTTTGCTTTATTATGCTGAAACTAGAATTTCATAAGTTTGTGGCACCTGACACTGTTTAGAAAATGGTATGTCAGCACCTAAACTTTAATGATTATGGTTTTCACCCTTATAAATAAGATAAGAAATAATCAGTTATCAGCCCTTGCTTTGAATGTCATACAAGTAACTGGTTTAGGGACTTTCTCCTTATTGATCCAACTGCTAAATCTAGCATAGCTGCAGTGCTTACTTGCAGAAAATGAGAGGTATACTGGAACATGTTGCAGACAGTAGCAGAGGCTCAGAGAAGAAAGTTGAGTCTTTGAGTTTCCTACCTGCTATGCACAAGCTTTGCAATAACCTATTTCGTGCCAGGGTGGCTGTAAATGCTACTTATCCACAATACCAGGGAAACCTGATGGACATAAAAAAGGGGTAAATTATAGTTGCCAAAGACCACCAATGTTGAGAGGTTATTAAAAGCTGCTACTAACCTCCAAAAAGAGATACAACAAATAAACTGTCACTGACCACCATTTTAAAGGAGAAGAAATAGGGGAACAATAGATATATGACCGATGACCAATATGAGGGGAAAAGAAGGGGTTAAATATAGCTAAATGTTATGACTTTCAATGTTAAGATGAAATCAGAATTTGTTATAGACCACTGACCACCAGATATAAAGAGGTCTATTATAAAGGTGCAATGCAGATCATAGCCCATTGGTGCATAGCGATGGATCCCACAATAAGAGGCTGATAGGGGATATAAAGGTGGGAGGAGGTTGGGGCATCCAAATGCTTTCTGGAACTTGTAGTTGCATCCCTGGTCACCATACTTTCCTCTGTTATCATTTAGTCCTCCTTCCTGAAAAAAAAAGAGGAAAAGACGATTCCTCTGTGTCCTTTTTAACATTTCAATAATAATTATTTGCTGGTCATATAATATGTAAGACATAAAAATGTGTCATTTTTTGTAAAGACACTTGAACTGATGAGAAATATTTGCCTAATTGTGCATATACTGCAGCAGTTCCAACTATGTTCTGTTTTAGCATGATGAACTCATTCTGGTACTTGGGGCATTCTTGTAGTTTCTATGGAAACAGAATAAAATGTCCAGATACAATTAAATCATTATCTCTCAATTCATTAGATATGTTCCTCTAGCTGCTATAGTTAACTTACTATAAAAGGCTGACTCTTCTTTCGGTGTATCTTGTTTTTCCACTAGCTGAGCTCCTCTATTATTTTTTGTTGTAGCCACTGAGCATTTATTATGTGACTCACAAAGTGGGAAGGTCACCCAAAACTAGCTATGTGGACAAGGGGTCTAAGATCACAACTGACATATATTAAAAACATCCATAGATATAATGGGCAGCGAGTTACTTTGTTCCAGGTTATTTAAAGAAGTACAAAAATGGAAACAAAATGCATTAATTTTAATGTATTCTTGAAGACACTGAAAACAGTGGAAATTATTCTCTGTGAATGTAATTCATATATTAAGAGAAAAAAATGGACTTTGCTTTTAAACAAGAACAAATGTTGTTACCATTCGTGTTGTTTGCATCAGCAGGAAAAACCAACAACTGGCCATATGCTTAACTCATGGTTGTTATGGTGGACCACAGTTGACAGACATTGCTAGCAATCAGGTGAGCTAGAGTGTTCTTGGCTGATGTTTTATTTTTCTTATTTATTTAGGCATAATCAATCTGCTTGGGTTTAATTTGTATAAGGTTTTTTGAATTGTACTTGAAATCTGAACTTAGCAGTAAAATGTATTCAAGTGTGTAAAGGTGGCACTGTCCCCTGTCAGCACTGCCTGTGTTGATGGGGGAATCACGCAAATTTCCTTCCTGCAACCTGTGGTTGCAGGAAAGAAGTTTGCACAGTCTATGGCTTGCCTTAGTCCTTCTGGTGAGTTGCTAGACTGAAAAGGTGATAACCACATCAGTGTGTGTATACTGTGAATGAAGATTGAAGATCGCTGGATAAATGAAGATATATGAACATTGTTTGAGCACAGAACACTTTATTTGATGCACTTGATTTGGCGCACTTTCTTCTTTGGAGCATGGAGCTTTATATTGGTTTGTGAACTTTGAATGCGCAAGATGTTTATTATTGCAACATATAGATGAATTGATAGCAAAGATTTATGACACAATTATATATATATGACACAGTAAATTATGATTACGAAGAATTTGGTGTGGCCAATTCCTGCATTAGTTTGCCATGTCTGTGAACCTTGAACACTTGGGATTTACCTCAAATCCATGGTAGAGGCAAACCCAAACCTCATTCCTATTGCAATGCTGCTGAACCAGAAGAAGAGAATCAAAATGAACTGTTTAATTACTGTTCCAAAGGACTAATTTTGTTTAGTTAGTTTAGTGTTATTTCACATCTCTTCCATAGTATATAGCCTCCCGGGTGACTCCACTATTTCCTGGTCCAGGTTACATCCTCACATGCCATCTAAATCTTATTGCAGAATACATCAGAAGCAGTGTGGGGTGCTGATTAATTGCCAAATGAGAGTCAGAAAGGTGAAATAGAAAAACTGCTAAGGTGAACCATTAAATATGTACTCCAAATAGTGCAGCGCTAATGAACCTTAGATATAAACCCACTATTTAAAGTGATATTTAAAAAGGGGGTTGAAATGAACATAAACACTTTGTTGTATAAAAAAATATTAACCAATGTGCAACATGTATATAAAAACCATGTGTACAACTTTATATAAAAAAACTCATAGATAGATTAGTCCACAAAGTGCATAGTCTTTAAAATTAATCCATGTGTGTTGAATCATGAACTGTGATCTCAAAATCCACCAACATGCAAAGTGAACCTCCACCGTATACAGATAAGGTACCTTACCAGATAATTCTGGTTATGTGAGCATAAACCAGGTAATGTACAACCATCAAGAACATCAACCAGACTTGGCCATTCAACACCCACAGCATGGAATCATGGGGAGATCACTCCGACGGAACAGCTCAAACCAGAATCCAGGCAAAAAGGAGGGATCCAGGAAATATCACCATAAACCTCAGCAAGGACAAAAATTGCTACATAGTGTGATATTGTTTGAACAAAGGATTGGTAATATGGAATTCCAGGGTAGGCGACCCTGCTCCCATTCTACTGCGCCATCTGTTGCTGGTTGTCTGGAATTCCATATTACCTGTCACAAATTCTTAAGCATGTAAGTGCGTTTCTTTTAAATAAAATCATTTGTTAAAACGATATCACACTATGTAGCAATTTTTGTCCTTGCTGAGGTTTATAGTGATATTTCCTGGATCCCTCCTTTTTGCCTGGATTCTGGTTTGAGCTGTTCTATCGGAGTGATCTCCCCATGATTCCATGCTGTGGGTGTCGAATGGCCGAGTCTGGTTGATGTTCTGGATGGTTGTACATTACCTGGTTTATTCTCACATAACCAGAATTATCTGGTAAGGTACCTTATCTGTATACGGTGGAGGTTCACTTTGCATGTTGGTGGATTTTGAGATCACAGTTCATGATTCAACACACATGGATTCATTTTAAAGACTATGCACTTTATGGACTAATCTATCTATGAGTTTTTTTTATATAAAGTTGTACACATGGTTTTTATATTCATGTTGCACATTGGTTAATATTTTTTTATACAACAAAGTGTTTATGTTCATTTCAACCCCCTTTTTATATATCACTTTAAATAGTGGGTTTATATCTAAGGTTCATTAGCGCTGTACTATTTGGAGTACATTTTGTGTTCAGTTTATGTTAAGGCTGATCTTGCTGGCTGCTTGCGGTACATATTCCTATTAAGTAGCGCGGTATTTTACTTACTATATACCTAAACCATTAAATATGTTTGTTAATTGCCTAGTTCTACAAAATAGAAGGGGAATGTGAACACAATTTTTTCAGGTTGAACAGTTGGTATGTAGTGCTACCCCTACAGGAGCCGCTGGTGAATGTGGCTGTCTCCTACCCTGCACAGCCAGGCATGCAAATATTCCACTCACTCTGGAGACAGGAATCAGTCCTTGCACTTTGTGTTGTTTTTTTTATTAGGGGGATTAAACTTGGATGGGGTAAGGGTTATTATGGAATGCCCACTTGATCAGCACATAAATCTTCAGGGACAAAATTATATACATCCAGTATATACAAACTTCTCCTCTTCTACCTCCAGCACAAACTTGCTTGTAGAACTATATCTCCCATGACCAGCTAGCACTGATCCAATTTGATCCAATGCAGACATGCAAATCCAGAGCAAATGCCCTTTGCAAGCAGGGACCGCAGGCTCCTTTGGTAGTGTAGCAGAAAAAAGGGGTATTTAGTGCTTAGCTGTCCTATTCCTATGGCTACTGATACCAGCACCACCTCTTCAGGCACTGCCAGCCCACCTGGCGGTAGCGGCCCCTTTCACTAGCCTTCCTGGCTACTTCTCCACTGACCTCCCAGACTGACTGTACATCCATCCCACACCTATTTGCATCAGGGGCGTTGCTAGGTGAGAAAAAGCACAGGGGCTTCAGCCCAAAGAAATGCTGCACGCGAAAAATGGGTGTGGCTTAAACAAAATAGTGGGCATGGCTTACAGGGTCGTGGCTCAAAGGGGTGTGGTTTGAGTCCGAGATGAATGAGGGATGGAGGGAGAAAGAAAGAATTAAGTAGGGAGGGAAGGAGAGAGAAGGAAAGAAAGAGGGATGGGAGGAGAGCAGGCCCAGATCCTACACATAGTAGCAATATGTGTATTCCAGAAAGTTTAACAATCAGCAGATAAAGATACCCAAACATCCGGTTTTAGCGCTTCAATCATCCCGACACTAAGGTTGGTATGGCGTCAGGCTGATTGAAGCGCATTATTTCTATTATTACGTTGTAATATAAAATGAAATAGTTCAACTCACCATAATGCAGAATCAGTGGGAGCCCCGAGTGTGTCACTTGCCACGTCGCCTGCCACCAGATGCTATCAGGTGTCCCCAGCGGAGTGCCTCCTTCCATCAGGTGTCCCTAGCACCGTGCCTCCTTACATCAATGTGTCCCCAGCAGTGTGCCTCCTTACATCAGGGTGTCTCCAGCAGCGTGCCTCCTTACATCAAGATGTCGCCATCACCGTGCCTCTGTACATCAGGGTGTCCCCAGGCCCAGCAGCGTGCCTCCTTACATCAGGGTGTCCCCAAGCCCAGCACCTTGCCTTTTTACATCAGGGTGTCCCCAGGCCCAGCACCTTGCCTTCTTACATCAGGGTGTCCCCAGGCCCAGTACCGTGCCTCCTTACATCAGGCTGTCCCCAGGCCCAGCACCGTGTCTCCTTACATCAGGGTGTCCCCAGGCCCAGCACCGTGCCTCCTTACATCAGAATGTCCCCAGGCCCAGCACTGTGCCTCCTTACATCAGGGTGTCCCCAGGCCCAGCACCTTGCCTCCTTACATCAAGGTGTCCCCAGGCCCAGCACATCCCGGCGGCACCCTGTAATGGACATCACATGTCCCGCGCTTGCAGGACCAGTGTAGTGACATCCATCATAGGCGCCGCCACGTCAGCATATTTTTTATATGGCAGCTCGGGGCTAATAATAGAATTAGACTGCCCCGAGCCCTGGGACTTTTTGGGGACACCCTCGAGGCTGTAGCCCCATCAGCCCTGGGCTCCTGATGCCCCTGGATTGCATCCAGTCCTTTCAGGAATGCCTCTCAGTCCTCTGACTGTACACTCACCAGCCTACATGGCTGTCTTCCTACCTGGAGATTTGCCTGGCAATTATCTCCTGCTGTCATCTCCTTGCTCTCTTGCCTCCTGGTCAGGATCCCACCATGTGTGGGGTCCCTTCTGCCCCGGAGCCCAGGCCTGAGTTCACCTCCTCAGACTAGGGGGCTACTCTCAAAAGCCTCCGGCAGCCTAACACTCCATCTCCATCTTCTACCCGAACTCACACTGCCCCAGCTGGGCTGACCCTGAGTATTTGAGGGGGCCTGCCCCCCTACCAACCCATCTGTTGGGGATTGGCCTGGGCCCTCAGAATACTTCAGACAGCTCCTCCTAGACCCCTCCCAACTGCTTATGGAATCTTCTCCAAGTTTCCAGCAAGCAAGGGGGTCACCAGAGTTGTTGCTGCTGAGTCATGCAGCCTCCCTGAGTCACTCAACCCTGACCCAGAAAAACACACAGGCTTGGCTGCCAGCCAAACCTGACAATTTACCTACTCTAAAACAAAAATCCTAACTCTAGCACGCTAGCAACGCTAGGGGGTGCTACAGGTATACACATATATTCTTCAACCAGGGCCGGATGTAGACGGTTTGATGTGGGGGTGCAGTAAAAAATGTAAAGGGATGGGAGGTCAACAGGACAGTATACAGAAACAGGAATCAGTAGGGTAGAGTACAGTTGGTTAGCAGGGCAGTGCCAAATGTGTGGATGGGGAATTGAGTAATTTTTTTTTCAACCCGCTGGTTGAACAAAAAAAACAAAAATTACTGATGTATGGGCTGAGCTTACTTTAAAGAAGGACTTAATTAAAACCAGCAACAGTGGAGACAATGAACACCTTGGCCAGATCTATGTATATCTATGCATTATGTACAGAGTACAGGGGTTAGAGTACAGCAGGCTTCACATCAGAGTCCCCATTACATTCATGTCTCCAAAGTCCCACCTTACATAAGAGTTCCCCCCTTACATCAGAGTCTCACCCTTCAGCAGAGTATCAACCCTTTTACACATACCTTCACCACTGGCAGGTGGCTGGCGTGAAAAGGCTTTGAAAAAATTCTCTTGTTTTGACTCTGTTTTGCGCATGCGCAGTTGCAGAGCCAGCAAATTAGTGAATTTCCAGGCTCAGCATAAACTGGTGCGGTGGTGTGGATTAATTTAAACCATGCCCATGATGTCACCGTGCAAGCGCACACTTGGCCATGCCCTGCTGCCTGATCTGAGGCAGAGCCCGGCAGTTCTCTAATAGGCTGACTCCGGAACTGTGTATGCAGAGTTCAGAGCTGATGACAAGCGGATTTTTTAAGGCACTTTTCTCCAGTGGACAGATATTTATGGACAGAAGGAAAGTGCCTGTTTTTTACAAACAATCTTTAAATTTACAGATGGTTGGCAATACAGGGCTGGGGTGTACACACGCTGCCACTTTGATATTTTGTTTCCTGTCCATTGCACAAATGATACCCTCAGTTGCTTTCTGCGGGCACAGCACTTTACTGTGTCTAATTTAAGTGACTAGAGCTGCTCTGCAGACACCCCACAACAGTGTACAATGCATGTGGTTGAAGTGCACTAGTATGGGCTTCTAGAGGTTAAAGAAGGTGGTGAGGAAGTGATATAACACCTCCTCACTGCCTGCCAAATGTTCTCTGAAGAGCGGAGGTAAATGATGCAGTTTTCAGTAGTAGGTAATACAGTGTGCCTGCACCTATCCAGGTAAATTTGCAGGAAGTTCTAAACTTGAAAAAATGAATTCCCTCAAAAAGTTATACCTGCTAAAGAACAGATTATGTACTTTCATATCCTGTGGCTATTTGTAGATCTGATCGCTCTATAAATGTCAATGGTCCCAAAAAAGTGTCAAAAATGACCGACATGTCTGCCGCAAAACCACAGTCCCGATAAAAATCGCAGATCGCCGCTATTACCAGTAAAAAAAAAAGTAAAAAGTTTGCCAAAAATGAACTCTCATGGTTTGAAAATGCAGCAACTTTTGCGCAAACCAATCAATAATCTCTGATTGCGTTTTTTTTTTTACCACAAATATGTAGAAGAATATATATCGGCCAAAACTGATGAATACATTTGTTTTTTTATATATTTTTTTTTTGGATATGTATTTTAGCAAAAAGTAAGAAATATTGTTTTTTTTGCAAAATTGTCGCTTTTTTTGTTTATAGCAGTGATTAAAAGTGACGCAGAAGGGTTCAAATACCACCAAAAGAAAGCTCTATTTGTGGGAAAAAAAGGACACCAATTTAGTTCGTTTACAATGTCGCACGACTGCGCAATTGTCAGTTAAAGCGACGCAGGGCCAAATCGCAAAAAGTGCTCTGGTCCTAACATCGGAAAACCTTCCGGGGCCGAAGTGGTTAAAATCCATTATATACCATGGTTTCTGCCTTTGCATGCTGCCTGTCCTTCAGATCATACTTGACTACCTAGGTCTGCCACCAGCCCTGCCTTCTAGCGTATCCAGGCCTCATTCCTAATCTGGGAATCTATACGTTGTTTTGGTTCTGCATGCAAGGGTCAGCTTTCACAGTTTAGGTAATTGCAAGTGCTACGCCTTATTACTGTCAGAAGTGCAACATTTAGACATTCAACAACACTGGGAAGAACTTTGCACATGAGTTTTGTCCCCTGTTGAAAGTCTTCTGCCCCCTGCTGGTGATACAGACTCTCCACCAAATTCCTTGACAGCATTTCACCACAAATTCTGTGCAACATGCCAGGTACCTTATCTGCGTCTTAGTATCACATGATTTCACATGATTTTCCAAAAAAAGAAGGTCAGTATGCTATTTTTTTTAACCTTAAAGGCCACAGTTTGAAAGTGGTGGTTCACCTTCTAAAACAACAGTAATGACCTTTGATGACATACAGCCCTATACACAACTTCCAGGTAACAGAAGGTATTTTCAGAATGAAAGAATAAACTGTTCTAGTCTGTAGTGAAGCAATTCTCATACTGTAGAGAACGCTTACCCAGGAAGTGAGAGTCTCTTTAAAAGCTCTTCACATTAACTGGGAAAGGACAATCCTGTCAACTGCTTGGCATACCACAGTCTCAAAATATTATATCAATATGGCAAACTCTGCCACTACTATGGAATAACTCTTCATGTTACTTGCAAGCCTAAAAGGTGTATGCTGCATGGCCAATAGTCAAAAACTCACTATAATATTTCTTTTTTCCAATAATGGGGATACTTACTGTACTTAAAAAAATCAATTCAGGAAATTAGATCATGGGAAGTTAAGTAATTAGAACTGAACTTAATCAAGTAGCTGCCCAATAAGGTTATCTGGAGATCATATGCATATAAACTAGTTTTGATTTATGTCTTTTACATTCCATTTTTCTAATAAAGTGGCTTTAATGTTCTCAGCTCAAATGTCTCTGTTTTATGTAATAAAAGTTATATGCTTTATAATCTAGTAAAAACAATGAACCAAACTCAGTAAAAGATAAGCATGTCAATGATTCATTAAGGCTGAAAGGCTTTCTTCTTTAGCTTTTCAACCCACCAGGATAAATCCAGTAATATATCAGAAGTCCAGACAACGGAAAATTGTTCAATACTCACCGTAATTTTCCTTTCCTGGTCCATCCTCACGTCAGCACACTATGGGTTAACTCTCCCTGATTAACCCCCAGGACCACCTTCTTTCAGCGCAATAAATCACTGTCCTCCCCTCCCCCTTGTGTTCTTTTGTTTATCGGCGACAGGCTACTTAGGGAGGGTAGTAAAAGTTGTGCTGACGTGAGGACGGACCAGGAAAGGAAATTACGGTGAGTACTGATAACAATTTTCCGTATTCCTGGTCGTCCTCCCATCAGCACACTATGGGATATACCCAAGCCAATATAGGGTGGGAAAGAAACGACAACTCACCCAATTCCATGCTTCACCATACTTTAATTGAACAAAGAAGCTGACACTACCGCCGCTCCGAACATCGAAGGACTAGCGACAACTACATTCAATTTGTAGTGCCGAGGAAAAGTCTCACAGGAACTCTAGCTAGCGGTCCTGCATATGTCCTCCACCAGGACCTTTGCCATGGATGCCCACAAAGCTGCCATCCCTCTAGTAGAACGATCTTGTATAGTCTGCGGAGGGGCAAGGCCCTGTTGCTTGTATGCTTAGGAAATAGTCCTCATAATCCAGATGGATAAGATCCTTGAAGGTGCTGCCTCCCCTTTCCTGGGTCCCAACGGGAAGATGAACAGATTACCCGACTTGCGTATCTTTTGTGCCCTCTAAAGATATGTTGATATTAAACCGGCTCAGTCTAGAGGTCCCAAACCTAACTGGCTCCTTTGATCTGGAGGCTGCGTGAAAGGAGGTAGCACTGACTCTCAGTTTACCTGAAATTTTGAGACCACCTTAGAGGCTAAGGCTGAAGCACCTGCACTTTAATAGAGCGTTCAGACGTTCAGAGCCGTTTTCAGAAACTCTAAAATGTTCGCAATACTTCGAGTTAATGGGGAGAAACTGTTGCAATGCAAAGTCTGCAAACTTTCTCCAAATTATGGAGTATGTGGCATTTGTTGTAGCCTTCCTTGCCTCCAGTAATGTAGTGACTACTTCCTCTGAGAGGCCTTGTGCATGCGATCTGGGTGATTCAACAGCCAGGCCGTCAGCTGCAGTCTCCCAGGTTTCGGGTGAATCCACTGTCCTTGCTGTAGTAGATCCCACCTTAGAGGTAGGCGTACTGGTGGGGCAGACGCCCTCTGCAAGCGCAGAGGAAACCCTGGTCTCCTGGGCCAGAAGGGTACAATTATAATTATATGCATCTCCTCCGCAATCTTCAGCAAAGCCCTCATGATTAATGGGATTGGAGGAAACAGGTACACTAGGGGGAACTGCCATAAGATTGAGAAGGCATCCTGGGCTATTGCCTCGTTGTATCTGAACTTTGCTGTGAACTCAGGCACCTGCGCATTCCCTGGTGTCGCCATCAGGTCTATGCTGGGTATCCCCCCTCTGGCAAAGACTGAACCTAGTGTCCATTGACTGACCATTCTCCATTGCTGGGAACCTCCGGCTCAGTTGGCCTGCTATCTGGCCAGATCAGACTCCATCACCCCATGCTGGCACCCAGATCTTCTGGTCCAATGACCAGCCATTTCATTGCCTCAGGAAGGACATCTGAAGAGCTCTCGTGTGGAACCTTGCCTATGGTACCGCCGGGATATCCGGAGAATATCCCCAACATCGTCATACAGTCTTTTGCCGATAACGTCTGAGCCTCCATCACCCTGTAGACACATGCTTTCAGCTCAGTCGCCTTGTGATATGGCAGAAGAATCGGTCCTGTGTCGCATACCATGCCTAAATACTCCATCCATTGAGCAGGAGGGAGGTTGCTCTTTTGACTGTATATCAGCCATCCAAAGTTGGACAGGATCCCTATTACCTTGTCGTGCTGTAGCGCAGGCTGCTCACTTGAATGTGCAATGACCCGGATGTTGTCTAGATAATGAAAATTTTTTAGCCCTTGTAAACGGATAAATGCTATGGTCGCCAATAGGATCTTGGAGAAGACTCTGGGTGCTGTGTTGATGCCGAAGGGAAAACGTCTGAATTGATAATGCTCTTCCTCTACTGCGAATCTGAGGTACCTCTGACAGTGTTTGTGAATCGGGACATGTAAATAGGCATCTGCCAAATCTATTGAAATTAGCCAATCTCCTGATTGCACTACTGATATCGTATATACTGGCTCCATCCTGAATCTTCTGGGGCTGATGAATTGATTTAAATACCTCAGGACCAACACCGTTCTGAGCTCTCTGGATGATTTGGGTACCAGAAATATAGGGGAGTATACACCCTTGAAGTTAACGCTATTGCTGGTTGACCGTCAAAATCTGTCACTGAATAGATTCTGTACAAGCCTGATGGCCCAATCACCACAATTTCTGTGTTCCAGATGTGTTTCTGCATGAATGTTCTTGATGCATTCTCAATGTGTTTTGCCACTTTCCAGATGTGTTCCATACCGAAACAATGTAACATCCTACTTTTATTGACTGCCCTAGAATGCGCTACATGGGTGTGAACTAGGTAATTGGAATCCAAGTTAAACCCTGTCCATGCGCTCTTGAGGTAAAAACATACTGGACTGCATCTGGTGTGAATAAGTCCACTCTCTCATCCCCAGGATCTCTGAAGACAACTGAGTTATAAAAAGGCAAAGACATCCACCCCTGGAAATTCAGTGCATAAACATACCAGCCATCTTATGTAGATAAAGCTTAGAGAATAGCAGTGCGGTGGGGTGCGCTGCATATAAAAGACTGGAAAAAATAATCCCAAGGGAGAGGCAATGATGACATTGCAGAGCTTTTATAATGCCACACCTGTATAATGTCAATGCTGTTTAAGCATCATTTTGTCCACGGCCCTGGCACAAAAAGGACACCCAGTTTTTAGGAAGATTAACCTCCAGCATTCAGGGTCTTCTAACTCCATGAGAGGCTGAACATGGAGGGGTAGGTTCGGCAGGGGGGAAAGCAGCAAACAAAGTACTTACCACTGCAATCAACAGGTGGCCATGAGACCAAAAAAGAAAGAACATGAGGAGGAGGGGAGGACAGGGATTTATTGCGCTGGAAGAAGGTGGTCCTGGGGGTTAATCAGGGAGAGTTAACCCATAGTGTGCTGACGGGAGGACGACCAGGAAAGATAGGTGGCTGTCTACAATGCAATAGGCAGGAGGCTCTGGACTCCCAGTGTAAGTCCTATTCTACAGGTTAATGTGGAGTTGATGGTTGAAATGTGTTAACACTGGGCAGTAGGGTCTTCAGAACGCTTCATATTGGAACCAAAAGGACAAGTAGAAGAACCATACCTGAGTGTTAAAGTTCAAAAATATATGTGTCTTCCAATAAGATAATCCAATAAATGTCCAAGTGTATCCAAAGTGTTCAGGGGCTCATAGATACCCTCTTCTTCAAATGACAAATGATTATAACAATTGTAGGTATGACATGTAAAATGGTAAACCTTACTGAATATTAGATGGGATTCTGTACCCTGTTACTTTATGTGCATTTCCATTGCGTCTAGGATGTTCTGCCAGTCTGTCTTTCTCCAGTCTTTCATATTAGCTGTTTATTTGCATCTGGTTAAGGCTGTGTCCCTGCCCTCTTCTCAAACGTTTCATCTTCTCTCACAAATCGGTCAAAATGGGTACATCGCTTGAGCTTAACCACTTCAGCCCCGGAAGGTTTTGCAGCTTTAGGACCAGAGCACTTTTTGCGATTCGGCACTGCGTCGCTTTAACTGACAATTGCGCGGTCGTGCGACGTTGTACCCAAACAAAATTTGCGTCCTTTTTTTTCCCACAAATAGAGCTTTCTTTTGGTGGTATTTGATCGCCTCTGCGTCATTTCTGATCGCCGCTATAATCAAAAGAAGAGCGACCATTTTGCAAAAAAACCCAAATTTGTTACTTTTTGCTAAAATTCAAATCCAAAAAAAAAATATAAAAAAACATTTTTTTTCACCGTTTTTGGCCGATATATATTCTTCCTCATATTTGCGATAAAAAAAATCGCAATCGGCGTTTATTGATTGGTTTGCGCAAAAGTGGTCGCGTTTACGGATGATGAGAATTCATTTCTGGGGTTTTTATT
>BLSH010264839.1:126197-138639 GCA_018402905.1 Glandirana rugosa
ACTTGAAAACCCACAGGACCTGGACCTGCGCTTGGGCCTGAAAAGTTTTTTTCAGGCCCAAGCCTAGGCCCCAAGACTATTACCTCCATTTTTGATTTTTTTTATGTGATTTTTGTTTAAAAATGCTTTTAAGTTATTTCCCTGTCCCCATTTCTTTGTAGGGCACTTGTCCGGCCCTTACCCCCATTTTCCTTACTTTTGCAGACCTCTAGGACTTTCCAGGACTTTTTTACAGCAATTTTCAGAACTTTTAGTAAAATTATCAGAACCCCGGATCCGAACCCGGACTTTTTTTGAAAAGTCCGGGTTCGCGTCCAGGTCCAGGACACCCAAAAGTTCAGTACGGACCCGAACTTTACAGTTCGGGTTCGCTCAACTCTAAACAGGAGTTTCCACCACCTGTTTGAGTTGCAATGGCTCCTGGAGAGTGGATTGACTGGCTTTTCTAATAGAAAGAATCATGCACCTCTTGCTTACATAGAAACATAGAAAAGTAACAGCAGAAAAAAGACCAAGTGGTTCACTGAGTCCATTTTTTTTATACATGTTTTTTTTCCGTTAACTTTTTCGTCTGAGTATAGATCTATGTTTGTCTCATGCATCTTTGCAGCCACTTACTAATGACTGACTCACTACCTCTGCTGAAAGTCTATTCCAAGCGATAACTACCCTTTCTGTAAAATAATACTTTCTAAGATTAGGTTTGAACTTTCATTCAGTTAGTTTGATGTCGTGTCTCTGTGTTCTTGATCTTGGTGTCATATTGAAAATACCGCCCTCTTGAACCTTATTCACCCCCATAATGTACTTGAAGGTTTCAATCATGTTTCCCTATTCCCCTCTTTCCTCCAGAATATGCATATTAAATTCCTGAACTCCTGCTTGATATGTTTTATCCCTCAGACCTTTCACCATTTTTGTTAACAGTCTCTGGACTTGTTCTATCTTATCAATATCTTTTTGTAAGTGAGGGCTCCAGAACTAGAGAACTTCGGTGTGAACCAGGTATAGAGATGCAAAGGCGTGCACAGCACATGGCAATGAAAATTCCACTTTATCAGAGCCAAATGATCCACGAGGGCCTTGTGAATGTGTAAGAAGACCAGCTACAATTTTCATGCTTCTGCAGTAACCCAGAAGGATAGCAAACCTACTTATTTACAAACGAGGATGTACTTGCAGGTAGGTGGTGTCTGATGCCATGCCAGTACAGAAAATGCAAAATATGTGGCTTCTCAGTGCCAGTTGCAATCCTTATCAATGTCAATAGAAAGGATGGGGGTTGAAAGCTGCTACATTTCCTAAATCCCCATTCTCCCTTAATCTGTCTCTGCCCTTCATTTACACTACTATAATGTATGGTTTGGTCTTTTTAATGAGGATTTAATGTTAATTTATTATTACAGGCATTGTGCATTCATCCAGATAACCTAATACATATTTTATTCCATTAAGATGAAAATGGGAATAATTAGAGAGAATGTGATAGTATTAGGTCCCCACACCTCTAGTGAGATATCTGCAGGGTACTGGAAAGGAAGGGGGCATATTTTATGTAATTAAGCACCCTTGGCTAGATGGTTATTGCATATTTCCTAGTTTATCATGATCCAGGTTGGTTTGTACTTTACTCTTGAACAATTTTAAAGGCTCCTCACCTGTACTGAAATTGCTTAGTCTGATTTCACTGCACACTGTGGGCATTAGAAGCTGCAGCAAATCAGAAAGACTTTTCCTGGCTCAATGACATCCAGCATTACCCACTGAATTTCTCCCCGGGCTTATTGTCCCTGGCTGACCTCTTTCATTAAATGGACTTCAGTTCTTTCAGTCATGGAGTCTCAGCATCACATATGGACATTATCTACAATGGTCTGCATGCAAATGCAGCCTGTATAGGAATGCCCATTCCTCCAGACTGACATCCACCCATAAAGGAATTTTGATATTTGCATAATTCCTCCCAAAGAGCCAGCCCACTGCTTGCTTTAGGGCTGAGGTCTTTTGTGAGCAGTACTGAGACAGGGTGCTGTGATGTTTTCGGGAATCTATGCACAGCACACTGGGCCGGTGCTACCGCTAGGCAAACTAGGCAGCCACCTAGTGTGCACTACCAACTAGGGCTCAGCCACAGTCTCTGCCCCAGTGAAGCCCCAGGCTGTACTGACCTCTCCTAGTTGCTGTGAGTCCCTTTCAGTGCTGGCTGTCCCAGGAACACATCCACTGCAGGTGGCAGTAATCCCCCAATGTGTCCCTTTGAGCTCCCCGCTGTCACATCTCCTCACAGTAATGCCTGAACAGCGTGGCTCCTGCACTTCTTTGCTCCAGCCTGTCCCTCTGGTGCGGCCTGTGTGTGAGAACAGTGGAGGGGGCAGGGCGGGGCTCAGTGGAGATCATGGGAGCATTAGGAAAGGTGTAGGGTAGGGGTCAGGTAGGTCAGTGTAGGGGTCAGGTAGGTCATTCTAGGGGTCAGGTAGTGTTAGGAAATGGACTCTGTTGGGGCCATGGTGATCTTTGCGCGCTTCTGTGTGCGTTTGCGTGCGCCTCTGCACGCCAATGGTGCCAAAGTGGTCATTTAAGCCAGCAGCACCCTGCAGCGGATGCTGTCCATTCTACAGCATCCCAGTGACCCTTGTGTCAGCTTTCAGAGACTTTCCTGCACCTGTGAGCCCAGTGTCTGCTTCTGAGTTACTTCCTGCTCCTGTGATCCCGGCTTCCTTTGGACTTTGCTGCTATCCACCTGCCCTGACCCTGGCCTGTCTACGACTACTCTTCTGCCAAGCCCTTCTGTACCTTTGCTGCCTGCACGTTGCCGACCCTGTCTGCACCTGACTACCCGCCTGCCTGCTCCTTCTGTACCGCATAAGCCAGCCTGTTGCCAACCCGGACTGTATGACTACTCTTCTAATCGCACGAGCCTCAGTGCACTTGCACATACCACCAAGTGATCCAGTCCAGCCCTCATGCCCCCCTGTGCTCCTGAGCTCCCTGTCTGCACTCCCAGGGGTTCTTGAACCAGGGCCGCAAGAGAGGTGATCCCCTGCATAAGTCAGACTTATCCGCCCGGTACGTGACAGGTAGGTCAGTGTAGTGGTCAGGACGGTCAGTGTAATGGTCAGGTAGGTCACATATGTTACATGGGCAGGGCAAAGGGGGTGAAGTCAGGGGCAGAGCCAAGGGGGAAGGTTTCACCTGGGGTGTCAAAAATCCTTGAACCAGCCCTTACAGCACCCTACCAGCCCCTTCCACCAACCACGATCTGCTTGCACTGCAAGAGAAGCACATGGACTCAGCTTAATGGAGGCAACTGTACAGATGTGAACCCTCCAACTACACTGCATGGATTAGTCAAAGAGGGGTGGTAGGTGTACCCAAAATGTGTAGGCCAACAGCTGGCTTGTGATAGGGTCTAGCAACACAGAACACATTTGACGTTGCAGCGGTGGCTAAAAACCATGCAGGTAAGAACTGGGATTTGGATCCAGATCACCCTGTAATATACAGTATTAGACCTAGGATTTTGATCAGGACTCACCAAAGTACAAGGATGGTCCAACGTGAGATCAGGAAGTGCAAGTTCCCCCTAAAGTGTGGGGTCCAAGGGCCAGCAGTTATTCACAGGGGTTTGGACTTTCAAACCATGGACAGAGTCTGACGGTGACCCCCCCCGGGTTCATCCTACCATAAGCACTGTGAACTACTGAGAACCTGAGTCAGGAAGACACCAGGAAGAAGGTCTGGAACAGATGAGTGAACTGAGGGCAACAGTGGGGTAGAATAGGTCATGAACATGCAGGCCAGGGGTCAGAGCTGGCTGAAGACACCGATAACCTGGATACAAGCAAAACATCAGGACAGGCAGCAATCACGGATAACCAGAATACATGTCAGAGATCAGGACATGCAGTGGACACAGGTAACCAGGATACAAGCCTGGATAACATCAAGGCTCACCTGGGGCATGGCAGCTAGCTAGTGAAAGTGTTGCTTGGGCAGAGAAAGGAATAAGCTTGGAAACAGATGAAGGAAGTTGCTCTGATTGGCAGCGTCAGGGACAGTGAAGACACAAGGCAGAAGTTGCAGCACTCTGATTGGATGCAGCAGTGACATCTGTGCCACTCTGATTGGATGCAGCAAACTGTACAGTCAGGAGGCAGAAGCCATGGAAGGCAAAATATAAGCAGATTTTGGCTTTAAAGTGTAACTTCACTTTCATGGGAGCAAAATATTAAAGTAAACAAATAATATGGCACATACAATTTCTATAAAAGTCATATGAATGTTATCAAAAATACCTTTCCTTTTCAATCTGCAACACTGTCATTTTATGTAAAATTCAATGCAATATGTCTACCTAGAGGCGTTCTGTACAACAATAGTGTATGGAACACCCCTAGAAATGTAATTTCCTGCTTGTGTGATTGGCTCACTGATGGTATATACACACAAATTTATGCAACTTGATGCTATACTGGTAATGGCGATGATCAATGACTTATAGTGGGACTATGATAGTGTGTTGAGAAATCTGGCACTAACAGAAACTATCTGGGAGGTATACTAACTGACATTGACGTCTCTAGTGACACTAATACAGTGATAATACTGTACACTGACAATGTACTAATGACACTGGCTGGAAAGGGGTTAACATCTAGGGGCAATCAAGGAGTTAACTGTGTGCCTAACAGTGGCGCCCCCCCCCATCCCCGCTGGATGTCTGAAAAAAAAAATTATGTATAGGTACATGGCTGTCCCTGCTTTTTTGGGAGACCCCAAAACCCATTGTTTGGCCTATAAAGTGAATCTATGTGCTCCACCAAAGCGCATATAGATGCACTGATTGGCTATGGTGATGCTGTGCTGTATACTGTGTACTGGCTGCAATATACCCCACCCGTGATGCTGAGCTGTATACTGTGTCCTGTGATGCCAAGCTGTATACTCCTGACACAATATGTGAAATACAGGGGATGGAGTGGGTGGATTCTATAAGGGGTGGGGCTTATGAGAAGTATGATGAGTCAAAAAGGAAGTGCAGGGCTTGGCACCCCCATCCTAAAAATTCACCAGCCGCCACTGGTGCCTAACAATGTCTAATGTGTGCTGCTTTTACTTTCTGATCTGCTTTTTCACCCTGCTTTTCAGGGAGAAGAAACAGCCAGATCGCTGTTCACAGTATACAGAGTTCTGTGTTTTTGTAAACACATAGCTCTGTGTGTGTTTGGCACAGCTGATCAGCTGATTTCAGCCAAAATCATTGGAGGAATCAGGGAAGTATTTTGAGAGGTATGGGAGCAAAGAAAGCTGTAAAAGGTTTTTCTTTTTTTTACCGTAATGCAGGGAATGCATTAAGATTAAAAAAATGTTTTAGCTTTAGAACCACTTTAAGATTGCAGCTCTGTTGAAAGCAAAAACATATCTATTCCAACACAGACAAAGTGAACTTGGTCAGTATGCACACTGTAGGCTTATATTTAGCATTTTCATTATAATTTATTTGGCTCCCTATGGACTAATTTCATTATAAAATTATCATGAGCTTTCAAGAAATAGCTTTACAGATGTAAGATTATGCATTTCTCGGTTGAATCTTTTTAATGTACATAAACAGTTGGAATTCTTCTGCTGATGCGTAGTGGCTTGAGATTTCATAGTATGTGGTTTAGCAAACATCAAAAAACCTTCTCCATTGTGGAATTACTAATTTTACAAACAAAATACTTATATATTTACAGTAGATAGCGGGTATATGTATATGTGTGTTTATATACTGTATATTCCGTATATATATATATATATATATATATATATATATATACTATATTACCAAAAGCATTGGGGTGTCTGCATTTACACGCACATGAACTTCAATGGCATCCCAGTCTTAGTCCGTAGGGTTCAATATTGAGTTGTCCCACCCTTTGCAGCTATAACAGCTTCAACTCTTCTGGGAAGGCTGTCCACAAGATTTAGGAGTGTGTCTATGGGAATGTTTGACCATTCCTCCAGAAGCGCATTTATGAGTACGAGAAGGCCTGGCTCACTGTCTCCTCTCTAATTCATCCCAGTTCTATCAGGTTGGAGTCAGGACCCTGTGCAGGCCAATCAAGTTCCTACACCCCAAATTCGCTCATCCATATCTTTAAGGACCTTGCTTGCATTGTGCAATGGTCCAAATCATTTGATGGGGGAGGGGGATTATGGTGTGGGGTGGTTTTTCAGGGGTTGGGCTTGGCCTCCAGTTCCAATGAAGGGAACTCTTAAGGCATCAGCATACCAAGACATTTTGGACAATTTCCTGCTCCCCACTTTGTGGGAACAGTTTGGGGATCGCTCCTTCCTGTTCAAACATGACTGCGCATCAGTGCACAAAGCAAGGTTCATAAAGACATGGAGGAGAGAGATTGGGGTGGAGAAACTTCACTGTCCTGACCTCAACCCGATAGAACACCTTTGGGATGAATTAGAGTGGAGACTGCGAGTCAGGCCTTCTCGACCACATCAGTAACTGACCTCACAAATGCGCTTTTGGAAGAACGGTCAAATTTAAATGTATGTTTTATTATTATTATTAATAGGTTTTAACAGGACTTATATAGCACCAACAGTTTGCGCAGCGCTTTACATGAGGGCAGACAGTACAATTACAATTCAATACAGGAAGAATCAGAGGGCCCTGCTCATTAGAGCCTACAATCTAGGAGGGATGGTCAACTTGGTCAAGTGATACAATAGGTAATAATTTTTGGGAATTATCTGATGGAGAAAATAAAAGGACAATTGTTAGGTGTGGGCAGAATAGGCTTCTCTGAAGAGGAGGGTTTTCAGGGATTGTCTAAAAGCAAACAGAGTAGGAGATAGTCGGACAGATTGAGGGTTCGGAAAAGTCCCGGAGGCGAGCATAGGAGGAGGTGACAAATGAAGTCTTGGGAGGAACGAAAAGAATGAGTAGGTTGGTATTTTGAGACTAGATAAAGTTACTCATAATTATTTGTGGTTTAGTCAGGTCCAACAATTTATGACCCTTCTGGACTGGCTGTCAAAAATATTCTGAGCTCTTCTAGGTTCATATTTCTTGCTTCTAATCCTGTAAGTTTGTCTATCCTCTTTAGCCTCTGTTCTTCCCTCCCTCCCTTCCCTCCCTCTCTCCCTTCCCTTTGCTCGCTGTCTTTTTCAGAATCTTGGTTTTGTCCAAGTCCTTCATGTACACATACATTTAGCAGATTTTATATGCAACTTTATTAAAGTGGTTGTCAAGTCATGACAACCACATTAAACTACAGGTAAGCCTGTAGTCTGCTTATCTGTAGCCTGCTTATCTGTAGCCTGCTTATCTGTAGGTCCAGGAAATATCTCCTAATCCTGTACGGTTTAGGAGATATCCCCTGTATCTGCATGTGCCGACGTCATCGGCACATGCCCACTGAAGAATCGGCACCCGGGGTAGCCCAGGGTGCCATTTCTTCTGTATTTGTGCTGTAAATGATGGCTCCTGTGCGCATGCATGGGAGTGACGTCAGCACGGCTCCGCCAATCACAACGCTTTAGCCCGACGTCATCGGCACATGCCCACTGAAGAATCGGCACCCGGGGTAGCCCAGGGTGCCATTTCTTCTGTATTTGTGCTGTAAATGATGGCTCCTGTGTGCATGCATGGGAGTGACGTCAGCACGGCTCCGCCAATCACAACGCTGTAGCCTGCGTTGTGATTGGACGGAGCTGCAGACCCGGAAGAATAATGTCGCTGGTCACAGCGGTGTGCCGAGACCGCTGCAACAGCTTAGTTCCGAGGTAAGTGTTTCATAATGAGCTAGTATGCGCTGCATACTAGCTCATTATGCTTTTGCTTTGCAGGTTTTTTTTTTTGGGGGGTGGGGGAGGCTTTACAACCACTTTAAACATGTTAGATCAATATAATATTTATACAGATTTTGCAGATATTTTTCTGGAGTGGTTATTGAAAAGATCCCATATTTATTATCTTTCTGGTTTTTAGTTTGTTAAATTGTTTGGGATTGAAATTATCCATGAAATGTTTTTAATGGTCTCCTAGTGTTGGCTTTGCTGTTTTCCACAATCAAAAACAGTTTTTCTGTAGTAAAGCAACTCTTTAACTTACATAGTTGCGCTAAACCTTCTTTCTAGATTGTACTGTATATGTCTATTGGTTAGCATGTTTATTTTTCACTGAGAAACTCTTAAAAACTCTTAAAAATGTAGAAACACAGAAACATAGCAAAATGTTGGCAGAAAAAGACGTTCATTCAATCAGCATTTTTTTTTTTTTTTTTTTTATTTATAACTTTTTTGTCTGAGTATAGATTTTTGTTTGTCCCAAGCATGTTACTGTTGACTGACTGACTACCTCTACTGATTACTCCGTATCAGCTTTTATATAGGCATTAAGCAAATAATTACTGCTCGTAAATGTATACAAATAACCTTTGCTTCTTTGTGTTCAAATCATTAGCATACATCTGCAATTTAAATTAATTATGCTTATTAAAAAGTTCCTTGAAGTAGGGGCCTTCCAATGTGTTTTCCATAGCATTTCCGACTAAATCCTAACATTAGAACAGATTGGGATTTCCTCATGGGAAAATAATGTCTTGGCCTTCTGGTAAACATTCGTTGAGGTAAGGTAAAGTGTTTGTGGGTTTTTTTCCTCTTATCCTTTTTATCCTCCCCCTCTGCCCTCACCACCTTCTTGCTTTGTTTGCAACACAATGATTGTTTATTTTCCACCCCTCTTGTTACACTGGAATGTTTGCAAATCCCTCAGCATTTGATGGGCAGTCATCAGTAAAAAGACCTCTAACCATGAAGCCATTGGCTTTATTCATCTTCAAGCTGCAGCCCCTTAAAGGAAAACGTGATGACTACCTAATATAATTGTTATGTTGCTCTAAATCATTGTTTTATGTAATGATCTCACTTTAAATCAATAAAACCTACAAAGGAATAAATCAACTAATTAGATCCCTACGCCTCATTAACATTTGTTTAACAACATATCAAATGACATAGTTTATTTATCTATCTACATATTATGCATACATATATTATATATAATAATCTTGTTTTACTACAGGGCAGTCTCAGTCATTGAACTCATTTGATATAAAAATAGAATGCAATCTAATTTGTAACTCTACTGCGCCCCTTTATTTTGTAAAGCAGTGTGCAAATTGTTGGTGTTATATAAATCTTGTATAATAATAATATAATGAAAACACAGTAACAATATGATATGGTGAGCCATAGTGGATGATTTACTAAAGGCAAATAGATTGTGCTCTTTGCAAAGTGCAATTGCACTCTGCAAGAGCAGTTGCTCCAGGGCTTAGTCAATGAGCAGAAGCTCTGCTGACTTCCATCATCCAATCATGTGCAAGCATAAAGGTTTTTTTTTTATTTTTTTTTTTATTTTCTCTGCAATTGATTGGGTATTCTTTGCAAAGTGAAGCCTTACCTCATTCACTAAGCTCCAGAGCAAGTGTGCTTGCAGGGTGCAACTGCACTTTGCAAAGTGCACAGTCTATATACCTTTAGTAAGTCAACCCCATAGAAAGAGAAATAGAGAGCGGGAGAGTGAAACAGAAAGAGAGAAAAAACCATGACACTAGATATGTCTGGACATAAATATATGAATTAAATAGAATTTAATTAATACAAAGTTGTATTTAAAATATAATGTTGTACATGCAACATGGACAATGTTATAGACGATTAAAGCTGTTGGAGCTTCTCAATTTGGAAGTTACTAAACAGTTCTAACATTTACAGACTTAGCAGCAATATACACTAGTTACTGTATATAGGGTTGCTGTACTAAAGGCAAATAGACTGTTCTCTTTGCAAGGGAAGCTGCACTTTGCAAGTGAACTTTTCCTGGAACTTAGTGAATGAGGTGGATCTCTTCTGACTTCCATCATCAATCATATACAAGCACAAATGCTGTTTTTTCCCCTTGCGTTGATTGGGTATTTTTTGCATTGTGAACAATCACCACATTCAATAATCTCTGGGGAAAATTCACTTGCAAAATGCAATTTCCCTTGCAAAGTGAACAGCCTATTATGTGGGGTAAATCAACCCCACACATTTTCAGTGGTCTGTATGTACACAGTATTTTTTTGTGTGGCTCAGGTTTGGTAAGCAGGCTATTGTCACACTCATATTTTAATCTTATTTCCAAAAAATTCTTCCGATGCAATGCAAAACATTAGCCACAGTCAGGCATTCAGACAACGTGCAGTGGTTTACTAGAAAAATCAGTCAATTAGGTAATTTTTTTATGCTGTTGGGTATATTATTTATTTCTAAGAGGTCTTCTAAAACAATAAGTATTAATTCCTTATATATTAATCCACAGTGACAAAAACATTATTGTTGTACTGTATGACTCATTTAGTTTTGCTACCTGTAATGTTAATTTAACTAGATTAACAATTTACTGCTATTGCTGTTGAACTGCAAGTCACGCTTATGTGGTATGTCATTTTTTCTGAAAGCAAAATTAAAACACAATCTCCAGTGACTCCCTGTATACTTGAAGTTCATCTGAACTTCAAAATTGAAGATTAGCTATGGTATAGAGAACACCTAGCAGTGTCAATTGTGCCTAAACAATACCCTAAAAAAGTACCTATTGTCTTGAAATCCTCCTTAGGCTTCATGCACACAGGACGTCCTAAAAACGTCTGTAGCTTATCAGTGATTTTTTCAGCTTTTAACAGCGTTATATTACCAGCGTTTTTGCGCGACTTTTCACATTTTTAAAGGGCCAGTGTTTTTTTTTCTTGTTTTTTTTCCCAATTGATCTAAAACGTCCAAAAATGTTGGGCATCAAAGTTTTTGAGCTTTTGAATGTTTTTATAGCTAAAAAACATCTCTCGGAACCCTCTGGTCTTGGGGTTTTTTTAACAGCTCAAAAACGTCACTGCTAAAAACAGTTGATAACAGCCTATGTGTGCATGAACACGTAGGATAACATGATGGAGGGTTTATTGACTGTAGAAAAAAATGTCTGCAGCTAAAAACAGCTGCTGTAAAACAGTCAAAAAACGTCCTGTGTGCATGAGGCCTTAAAATAAGCAGTGCACTTCCTTTGATTTGACTGTGCCTGGGTACTCCTTTGCCAATGTCTTAATAACTATATATCTGCAGAGTGAGATCTAAGACACTGCTGCTTCTGACTGCTACTCTCAGGAGATTTGGAGTGAGATCTGGTGATATCACTGTTGTACCGATCGCTGTTATCCTTGCTGGAGGCTCTTTTGCCAAGATGACCACCCCCATGCAGAGACAGTGCAAAACAAGGCATGATAAATCAGTAATGTGAAAAAGATCAGCTGCAGTGAGAACATAGGCTATGTTAGTGGCTGGTTGCTTGCCCTGCACCTGCCTTTTTCGGCACCAATTCTCTGTAATCGCTTTGAGCGGCCAGAGCATCACATGATCTCTATGCGATTACATGATCACAATGTAAACACAACTGTTATGAATTGTTGTTTCATTATTTAATTTTTTTTAACATATTGCCATCAGTCAATATCTCTAATCACGGCCACACCAGTCATATGATGATGCTGTATTGCACAAGCAACAGTTTATAAAAAAAAACAAAAAGGTATTTAATCTTTTAATTTTCCAAAACATTGTGACAAAAAATTGCAACTTCAAAAAACTTGCCATGCTTCCTACTAAATACCTCAGATGGTCTACTTTCCAAAAAGGGGGCATTTGTACTGTCCTGGCATTTTAAGATGTTAAGAAATTAGATAGGCCATTGGTACATCAGGATTGATCAATTTTCAAATACTGCATATATATACTGCTTGTAGACAATATAACTTCCACACAAACCAAATAGTACACACTTATTGGGATTTTTGTTGTTAAAGACATATAGCAGAATATATTTCGGTCTATATTTATGAAGAAATGTGATTTTATTGGATATGTTTTTAACCGCTTAACAACCGCCCCATAGACAATTGACGTCTACAGGGCGGTTGCTTAATTCTGGGAGGACGTCTATTGACGTCCTCCCAGAATCGCGGTTCCCGCGCGCCCCCTGGGGCGCGCACACGGGAACATCCGCGACCGTCGGGTCCGGGGGACCCGACTGATCACGGATCGGGGTGAATGGCCGCTGTGCGCGGCCTTTCACCACGTGATCGCGCCGTCAAATGACGGCGAGATCACATGTAAACAAGCCGGCGGAAGCGCCGGCTTGTCTCTCCTCTCCGCACCGATCGGTGCAGTGTGAGAGGAGAGAGGGGGGAGAGAAGACGTGCAATGCCCACAGCGCTGCCTAGTAACAAAATACTCCCCCCCACCATCTGTTTACCACCCACCCACCACCCCCCACCCGCCATCAGCCACCCACCACCCACCCAGCCCCGCGCGCCCTTGGCGCTAAGACCCTCCTGCA
>BLSH010264839.1:144313-159903 GCA_018402905.1 Glandirana rugosa
GGCGATGTTTGTTTGTCTTACGATACACCCGTCCTGGGTATCCTCACACTGGAGTGTCCCGTGGTAACGATTTAGTGAGGCGAGGAGGACGGGTGGGGTATCTTTTCGTAAGAATCACTGTGACGTTGATGACAATCGTCTGTTCGACTGTTGCCAAACACTGTAATCTGAACTAGATGTAACCGTTGAAATCTCGACATCATGGACCACACTCGATGTTGGGGACGTGAGGGATCCATGTGGTGACGGGGAGTAAGAGGGAGTAACGTCTCGAGGGGAGAGGAGGGTGGGGGGTCATGACTCGAGGAGAGTGGGGGATCAGGGGGGTCCGAAAGACGGACAGTGGCACGAGACGACACGACCTATTTACACGTTCGGGCGGGTACCATATCAGTCTGATCATTCAGAGAGAGGAAACCAGTACCGTTTAAAGTCCCACTATTTATCTCTGTGGGGACGGGGCTTACCCCACACAGATATATATTTTTTCACTGGGTAAAGTGTAAGCTCACCTTTTCACAAAAAAAAGATGTTTTTAGCTCTTCAAGAGTAGAACCAGTGCTGTATTTTGGCCTAGGTCGACAAGGCCCAGGCCTAGGGTGGCAATTGGCAGGGGGGCGGGCTTGCACATTTATCCAGCACAGCAGAGCACGGTGACAGGCAGAAAGCCTGGGGGGACTAGGGGGTGAGAGGAGCTCAGTACTGGGGGGTGGGAGGAGAGGGGAGCTCTGCAATGAGGGAGAATGAGGGGCAGTGGTGTACCTAGGGAGTGCAGGGGTTGTAGCTCACACCAGGTACTACAGCTCTAAAGTTGCCAATGTAGATCAAGTCTAATGTCACAAACCGTTGTCAGCTTGTCTGCTAACAGTAGTTGCAGTGTCACTAAGAATGCTTTTCTATGGGGTGGGCAGGAGGAGCGGAGTGATTTAGCAATGGTGCCCTGTGAGGTCACACTCCTATGGGTCCTGCCCACATAGCATTCTGTTTGTTTGTAGCGGACCGTATTGGATTGGAGATTGCATCTGCTGCTCCATAGAGGAGAATGGAGGGTCCAATTGGGTTCGCCTGAAAAACAGACAGGCAGATCCAATTGGACTGCTCATGTGAAAGGAAGTGGTTCGACAAATCTAGATGAGGTCCGATGGGTGGGTGGGGTCCGATTTTAGTCTTGCCTAGGGTAGCACAAAACCAACATACACCACTGAGTATAACAATATTTAAATTGCACATGGAAATGGGAATGAAATCTCCTTTAGTATGTTTAAAGGATGACAATGTAAATCTGACATTATAGGCATTGAACAATAAAATTGGCCTGGGCAGGTCCTAATTCAAATCTGCTATGGATTTTAGACAGTAAATCAAACTGTTTGCCAAGAAAAAGTAAGCTTTACACTTAACAAGTTGAATCATGAGTTATCATGAAGGCAAAACTGGGAGTTATATTGAGTTATAGTAAGGAGATACATATATGGCGGTCAGGTTTCTAAATGTTCTATATATCTTTCATGCTTTCATGACAATGTGTAGTACAGTTATTATTTATTCAGCTCTTGCTGATGCTGATACAACCGTTTTAGTGAAATGCATCAAACTGGCCATTAACAGCTAGAAAAAAAACCTTTTTAAGGTTGAACAGCATTGGATTGCTGAATAATTGAAAAGTCCATTACATGAACAATATGGGATACTAACATAGAAGAACAAAGATCGCTCCATGGAGAGGTGTCTGATGGTGCTAATGAACATTCATTGGAAATGAATGGCATTGTAGTGAGTGATTCCTACTGAGAGTAATGCACATTATTTTATACATGACATTATTAGTTATTTGGTGCTGACCTGCAGTCATTTTCTTAATGTGTAATGCTATACATTTAGTTCCAGTTTTAGTCATTCTCTATACTAGCAATCTGTGTATATATTTGCAAACCTACTAATCCATAAAAACAATATATACGTATCTTGTATTATGTTAATTGTCAGCATCCTTATAAAAAAAAAAATGCTTGTTTTAGCCATAGTGCCCCTTTCCTATCTGTGGGAAATGTAAAGTTTTATGGCAGGGCATAGTAGAGTAGCAAAGAATAAAGCAAAGTTACATTGTATTGCAGGGCCCACCATTTATATCAAAATATAATTTTGCAATATACGCCATATACACATTATAACACCGTAGGAATCAGCGCAATAAATATTTTTAAAATACACTTAGCTACCCATAGAGCATTAATAGCTTCCACACTAACGTGTATTGTTGACTTGTTAATCCTATAATTTACCAATAAATCCATCCAGATCAGTATGTGGTTGTTGGATTTTGGATACCATGTGCTTAGATGTATTAATATGATTTTGGTTTATATAACTAATTTGCCAGATATGAGCAAATTGTCCCATGTCCCACAGTCTATAAAGTCTCAATAACAGGAGATTATGTTATTCTCTTTAAAGACCAAGTCTGAATTTAAAGAGAAGCTTTAGTCTCACACAAAAAATAAAAGTCAGCAGCTACAAATATTATAGCTGCTGACTTTTAATAAAAAGACGCTTGCCTGTCCAGAGGTCTAGCGCTGTCCTCACCTGAGTCTATTCTTCACTGGGCTTTGGGTCTCTAGCGCCGGCATCTTAACTAAAGTAAACTGGCTGTGAAACCTTGTGGCTTCAAACTGCGCATGTGCAAATGGTCCCACAGTCTTCTGGGACCTATGATGTGTCCCAGAAGACTGCAGATGAAGAAAGAGGAGGGAGTGTGAACTTCCACTCAGATCACCATGAAGGAAGAGGAGGGAGTGTGAACAAAACCAGGTACCTGATCTCCTCCCAAAATAATTAACTGCCAAATGGTAAAGAGGAGGGAGGGAGTAGGCAAATAAGCAGAACTTCCCCTTTTTAGGAAAGTTCTGCTTTAAGGCATCTGGTTGCTTTCCTACAGCTCTCAAAATCTGCTTGCATGGCAAGCCTTTTATATTGTAGCTGACAACAAATGTTGCTGTCCGGTCAGGAGTTTAAATGTCAGCAAAAGTACATAAGTGCTATATATTCAGACAGTTCAATAATAGATAGCACATACCGCAAGCAGCATCATTGGCAGAGCAGGCTGGCTGGTGCTTGTGGCACATCACAGATGTCAGCAGGACAACAGGGACTGTTGTGTGCTTCAGTATCCAAACGGCATCCGATCCGGTCCTGCATCCTCATTGGACAATCATGGGAGAATGAAAACTCCTACAAGCTTTAACTAGACACTGACAGAAGTCACAAGACTGCTCTAACCGCTGATGAGAAGAGGTATTTAGAGGTTTATATTTACTAAAACTATTGCATTTCCATGTTCTGTGTACTGTGGGGGACCCGATATAGTGAATGCAGGTTCCTGATTTTAGTAACACTTTAACTTTAGTAAGGAAAGAATTCTGTTTAATGCAGCCTTATGGGTAAAAGGGTTGTGGCTCTGTACCCATTCATAAAGGGAAGGATTGTGTTTCTGTAGAATTTTTCTGAGGAGAACAAACTTGTCAGTACACAACCTTGTGAAGAAAAATTATATGTGACTGTAAACCACATCCATCCTTGACAGACGGTCAGAGCAAACAGGAGACAGTGGCAGCAGCAATCCTAAACTGACTCCAGGCTCCAGACAAGTGAGCAAAGTGCAGAATGACAATAGTAGTATGCACTCTATTTACCTGCCCAAACAATTCATAGGAGTATCTAGGGATATAAACAAATAGCATGAACAGACAGACTAAAGCAGGCCATAGATTAAATCAATTTTCTTTCCTTCCACCACAGGTGGAGGGTGAGAAACTTGCTTGATTGCCCCATCAACACAGTTTAGAAGGAGCAATGCCTCCCACAGCACTATTGTGTTCTGCCAGCGAGGGGGTGCGGGAATCCTTCCAAAGCCAGCAGAACACAATGTTTAGTGCTAGCGGCTATAGCTGCCAGCAATGATTGCAGGTGAAAAATCAATTGCTGGATCGACTTGGGTACAATCAGCCTGACAAAAGAAGGATTGAATCTAGGTTGGTCCTTGCTGAAATGGCCGAATTTTGATCCATGTATGAATAGCTTAAGCCATTTATGAGGCACAGGCTAAAGGTCCAGCAGTCTATTTAAAGCTTTTTTGATTAGGGCACTTTTAATTCAGATAGTTGTGCACTGCAGAAACATGAGCTGCAGTACTGAGTAGTAACCAGCAGGTGGCAATGAATCAAGGATAATCATTACAGATTAGGATAATAACATTCATGACTATGGGGCTAATTCACTATATCGCGAATATGCGATCGCGCAACGCTTAAAAATAACGTGAATATGCCTTCTCAGTTGGCATATATGGGAATAGCAGATGTCAATTGGGCTTGAACCTGCAGAAACCATTGAAGGTTTGTATGAACATGATTTGCTTGAAAAAGTGTATGGGAACTACCGCAGCAAAATGGAAAGCATAATGCTGCATACAATGCAAGGTGTGCTGATAACATCTATAGGATCCGAACCTGGAGCTGTAACTGCTTTGAACGCATCAGAATAAACCACTACGCTATAGAGTTGACTGCAACCAGCCAGAAAAAATACATTTACTAATCTTGTATTCTCTTCATTCTCTACAAACTAACTGCCGGCACATTAAGTAGTGTGTGATTATTCCAATTGCACACCATAATATTAATGAATATGTACATACCATTGCATGTATTGCAAAAGTTCATAGTATGGAAGCAATCAAACTGATGATGGGCATTGACTAATTGGCGAATATGCCTTCACATATTTTCAAAATATAATGCTGCGTACAGATGACATCTGTAGGATCCAAACCTGGAGCTGTAAGCTTTGAATGCATCGGAATAAACCACTACGCTATAGAGTTGACTGCAGCCAACCAGAAAAAATACATTTACTAATCTTGTATTCTCTTCATTCTCTACAAACTAACTGCCGACACGTTAACTAGTGTGTGATTATTCCAATTCCCCGCTATAATATTATTGAATATGTACATACCATTGCATAATTTCATAGTATGGAAGCAATCAAACTGATGGGCATTGGCGAATATGCCTTCACATATTTTCAGAATATAATGCCAAGTACAATGCAAGGTGTAGTGATGACACCGGTAGGATCCGAACCTGTAAGCTTTGAAGGTCTTAGAAAGAACCACTACACTATGGAGTTGACCACAACCAGCCACAGAAAATACGTTTACTAATCTTGGATTCTGTTAACTAGTGTGTGTGATTATTCCAATTCCACATTATAATATTATTGAATATGTACATACCATTGCATGCATTTAAAGAATTCATAGTATGGAAGCAATCAAACTGATGTGCACTGGTTAATTGGCGAATATGCGTTCGCATATTTTCAGCATCTAATGCTGAGTACAATGCAAGCTTTCAGAAGGTCATACCATCCATACCATTGAACTACTCTGTGAGTTAGATAGCCTTGTTTAAATGTATCATGTAGGCTTGCTGATACCATACAAATCATTGTACCTGCCAAACTTTGAACAGTCAGAATTGTTTAAAATTCATGTCAACTGGGATTACTACTGATCTGTGATTAGCTGAAGCTATTCACATGGTACAGGTTGTTGAGATAAGCCCAAGTACCATGTGATAAGTGGTGCCTCAGCCCCCCACCACAGAAAATGTACAAATCAGCAGCTACACATCCTGCAACTGCTGACTTTAATTATTAGGACACTGTCCTGGAAGCTAGTGATGTTGGCACCCCAACCCATGTTTCCATTGGCTCTCAGGTGCTGTCGCCTCCATTGCCGATTCCCTACTGTGCATGCACAAAGGGCACTGCCCTTTCTGAATGGCCTGGCAGCAGGGAAGGAGGAGGGGTGACAAATTTCTGCCATACCTCGCTGCAGTGAGGTCTGTCAGAAGTAGGGACAGGTAAATGTCCAAAACAGGTACCCCCCCCGAAAGGTGCCGAATGTGGCATCAGAAGGGGGGGAGAGAGATAAGCAGAGCTTCCACTTTTGGGTGGATATCTAAGGCCCCTTTCACACTTGTGCAACTTTTTCTGTGACTTGGAACTGCAAAGTCGCCTGTCAAGTTGGACACTGCAATTTCCAATGAGTAGGATTCATAGCTGTCTGACTTCAAATGGTATCAACTTCAAACTAGTCCGTGAACTACTTTGGTCCGAGTTTAATATAACTTGCGGTCCCTAGACCTTAAGATTACACAGGCATTTCTTCAAGTCACATCAAAGTTGCATGACTTTCAAGTCACACAAGTGCGAATGGGGCCTGAGTCAAAAGGTGTTATCCTGAAAGTAATGCAGTTTGCCCACGACATTGTCCCAACTTCATTCGAATATTACCACCAAACATATCAAAAAAGTCTGCCAACATCCCATGTAGGTCAGTAGAAAAAGGTACTCCCCCAGTACAGAAGTGGGACTTTTGACGGTAGTACATACATAGGGACATATAGTGTAAAATCATAACAAATTTTATTATAGTCTATGTAAACTTGTTGTGTACCATAAGGTCACATACATACAGTTGTAAAAACAAGGTAGCATGTCTTAACAATAAAGGGATAATAACATAATACTATCCTTATAAACATGTAGAGCCATTTTTCTTCTTGGGCATGAGCCCAACATGTTTCGGGACATTTACCCTTCTTCAGGGGTGGTCACACATCCCCAAGCTGAATGCTCTAGAAAAACATACATAAATTATTGCAAACCGTTGTTCATAGTGTACATAACTTTGGACAGGTAGGAGCACAAAAGACCACTACTCACCACATGTTGCAAGAACGAGCGCACATGCCACACCGAATAAAGTTACCAGGCAGAGTCCGACAGGGAGCCCTGGGGACTCTGACAAAACTCACTCCAAATGGAACAGAGGAAAAAGGGAACCCAATAATCCCCCAGAGTCAGGCGGGAGCAACCACAAGGACCCCCCAAGGAAGGGCAAGCTGCAAAATGGGAGAGAACCCCACGCTGATGGTAGCGGACCCAGAGGGAGGAGAAAAATGGGGTGTGTGATTGCCTGAAAGAAAAAAGAGAGGGGGGGAAACAACCCCAGATGTATATATTAATAAAAAATATTCCAATATATGTTGGTCAAAGGCTTACAGTATTATCATGGGGCACCTAGTGAAATAGGGGCCATCCATGGGGGAACAGCACACCAAGGTTGTGCAAATGCATCCAACCCTGGTGTGTCTTCCTAAATATCCCCTAGTCTCGCCTAAAGGCGTAAACAGGGGATATCATGCAAATACATATGTAAAAGTAAAATTGTGGACTATTTGAAAAATCCCCTCAATAGGCATATTGAAATTCACTATTTTAACCATAATAGTATCTACTCATAGTTAACCCACAATAAAAGTAACAAGTACCAAAACCATTGGATCAAGAAATGTCAAAAAACTTTTTCAAAATTACCGTTGACGGTAGGAGTCCCAGATTCGGCTTATTAACACAGAGACGGTGGTTGCTCTAACGTTCGCCGCCTCTGGTGAATTATAGAGAAAATTGTGCCAAAAAGGTATGCCCGACGTCCGAACATAGGCTCCGTTCGATCGCGCATGGTAGTGACGTCCGAACGTAAGCTCCGTTCGATCGCACATGACAGTGACGTTGTTGCGTCAAAGACGTAAACACGTCTACGTCATCGCCTATGGAGAGTGTGTTGCGTTGGCCACGAAAGGCCGTGCTGCCACCAGGTGGCCGCCAACGCAAAGCATCGCAGTCGCACTAGGCACAGTGCCCCTCGCAGTCCAACAAAAGCAGCACACTCCCCATATACAGGTATCCACATCAGATAAGATAGTAAAAAACAGCCAGAAAAGGAGAATCCTCCAATCGAACACTGAGTCACCATACAATCCATAGGAATGCTGGTGTACCCATTAGTGGTCGACCCGGGACCGAAAATCCAACCAGCACAGGGACCCAGATGAGTCCTCAGGGGCCCCTCTGCACGGGGCCACCCCATGGGATGCCATGGAGGGGCATCATGCAGAGAGGCCCCACCAGCGCAGAGGAGAGACAGGGTACCAAAAGGATCCAAAGGGCCCGAGGTCCACGTCTCGCCAACATAACCAGCCCCCAGCCCCGTAAGCGCTGGGGGCCTGGGTGAGCTGGGTGGTGAGTCCAACCCAAACACAAGGGGGAAAAAAGGGGGGAAACCCTCAGTCCCATTGCCCCACAAAAAAAAAAGGAGAAGAGGGTGGCTCCAAAGGTAGGGCACATCGCCCGAACCCGCAACAGTGGATTATGCTGCAATGAGAAATAGGCACATACACAGTTACATTTTACATCTTAAATTATACTAGTCATAACACCATTAAGAACATTCCTTATTTTTCTGTATATTACACCATACATAAAAATCTCAGACAGCCAGCACAACCCAGCAGAGATCAAAATTCAAAACCATTTTGAGATGTTTGGGTACTTTTATACATTGTACCCGTCCCAGCCACCCGAAGTGAATCACTCCAAAAAAGGCCTAAAGCTGAGATGCTCATTGATGCCTGGGGGTGAGGTCGCCTGGAGAGCCGCTATCCAGCGTGACTCACGCTGCAATAGGATCTTATCTCAGTCGCCACCCCTTGCATTTGGGTGTATAGGATCCAGAATAAGGAAAGAACATTTTGGGCAATGACCCTGATGGCATCTTAGGGCATGACACCCCAAGGGTGCCTCCAGGTTGGCTGATCTTATATTGGCAATATGTCTCAGAGCTCGTCTAGAAAACTCCTGTATTGTTTTGCCCACGTAGAACCCCCCACAGTGGCACATCAAAAGATACACCACGTAGGGGGTCCTACAGTTGGCAAAATGCAGAGGTCTATAGGAAATGCCATTAGGCAAATTTTGTGGATTTTGGGTATTCATGTATCTGCATATTGAGCAGCCACCACATGTGTAAGTACCCATCTGTTTACACGGATCACCCCGGAAGGAACCCGTATATTCGCTACTGACTAGCTGGTCCCTAAGTGAACGTGCACGTCGGTAAGTGATGGTTGGGGCTGGAGGTAAATGTGGCTTCAGAAGAGGATCTGAGGTTAACAAGTGCCAATGTTTTTATATGATGGCTTTGATGGATTTGTGTTGCTTGTTGTATCTAGTGATAATCCTAGTGATCTGTTCTTCTTTCATGTCCTTTTTAGGAGGGGCAAAGAGCAAACTTTGGCGGGTGCGGCTATTGGCCCTATTGAAGGCCTTTCTAAGGCAGGTTTTGGAATAACCTCTCATCAAGAGTCTCTCACGCCGTTTGTCAGCTTCATATAGGAAATTAGTTGGACTGGAACAATTCAGTTTCAGCCGTAAATATTGTGAGAGGGGGATGGACCTCACTAATGGTGCCGGATGAAAGCTATCTGCGTGCAGAATAGTATTACCGGCTGTGGGTTTCCTATAAAGTCCACTTGAAAGACCGCCATCATCCTCCTTTTGCATGGTAATGTCCAAGAAAGTTAATTTCTTGGGGTCATAAACCATCGTAAATTGCAGGTTGAAATGGTTCTCATTGAGATGCTTCAAGAACTCCTCCAGCAAGTCCACAGATCCCTCCCAGATGAGAAAGATATCATCTATATAGAGGAACCGTGCCTGAATATGGCCCACCATAGACGACATCTGCTCATCAGAGAATAACGAGCGCTCCCACTCCCCCAGGTACAGATTGGCGTACGATGGGGCACAACATGTCCCCATCGCAACACCCTGCACCTGGAGGAAATGGGAGCCATCGAAAGTAAATGCATTGTGTGTCAAAATAAATTCTAAAGCCTCAATCAGAAAGGCATTCTTTTTTTTGTCATCTTTATGGGACTGGGACAAGATCTGTTTTATCACTTCCAATCCCTTTTGGTGAGGGATTGAACTGTACAAGGCTTCAACATCTATGCTGACCAGAATGGCTTCTGGTGAGACATGGATTCCCTCAATTTGTTGTAAAAGGTGAATTGCATCCCTTACATATGAGGGCAAACCTACTACAAAGGGTCTTAAGTGAGCATCTATGAACTTGCTGAGATTCGCAGTGATACTGCCATTACCCGAAATTATAGGTCTACCAGGAGGAGTGGTGGTATTCTTGTGAACCTTTGGAAGACTATAAAATGTAGGTGTCTTAGGGTGTTTTACTCAAATAAAGTCCCAGGTGTGCTTGTCAATGAGATCTCCCGCATAGGCCTCATCAACCATGACATAGAATCGAGCGTTGAATTTCTTGACCCTAGATCCTGGGATGGGTGCGTACCAGTCCCTATTGCCTAGGACATTTTTGCACATTTTTTTGTATTGATCGTTGTTCATAATTACTCTTTTGTCAGAAGACTTTATCGTGAGGTCATGACATTTTTTGAGATTCTCCAAAGTCGAATGTTTTGCATATGAAAGATTACGTTTAGATGTACATGTTTTGATTCTCTTGATTTCCGTCGAGGTGATGGAAAGGAAAGCTGCCAGATTAGGGTAGCATTAGGGGAGCATCTCAGCTTTAGGCCTTTTTTGGAGGGATTCACTTTGGGTGGCTGGGACAGGTACAATGTATAAAAGTACCCAAACATCTCAAAATGGTTTTGAATTTTGATCTCTGCTAGGTTGTGCTGGCCTGTCTGAGATTTTTATGTACGGTGTGATATACAGAAAAATAAGGAATGTTCTTAATGGTGTTATGACTAGTATAATTTAAGATGTAAAATGTAACTGTGAATGCGTCTATTTCTCATTGCAGCATAATCCACTGTTGCGGGTTCGGGCGATGTGCCCTACCGTTGGAGCCACCCTCTTCTCCTTTTTTTTTTGTGGGACATTGGGACCCCTTGTGTATGGGTTGGACTCACCACCCAGCTCACCCAGGCCCCCAGCGCTTACGGGGCTGGGGGCTGGTTATGTTGGCGAGACATGGACCTCTGGCCCTTTGGATCCTTTTGGTACCCTGTCTCTCCCCTGCGCTGGTGGGGCCTCTCTGCATGACACCCCTCCATGGCATCCCATGGGTGGCCCGTGCAGAGGGGCCCCTGAGGACTCGTTCTGGGTCCCTGTGCTGGTTGGATTTTCGGTCCCGGGTCGACCACTAATAGGTGCACCAGCATTCCTATGGATTGTATGGTGACTCAGTGTTCGATTGGAGGATTCTCCTTTTCTGGCTGTTTTTTACTATCTTATCTGATGTGGATACCTGTATAAGGGGAGAGTGCTGCTTTTGTTGGACTGCGAGGGGCACTGTGCCCAGTGCGACTGCAATGCTTTGCGTTGGCGGCTGCCTGGTGGCAGCATGGCCTTTCGCGGCCGACGCAACACACTCTCCATAGGCGATGACGTAGACGCGTTTATGTCTTTGACGCGACGACGTCACTGTCATGTGCGATCGAACGGAGCTTACGTTCGGACGTCACTACCATGCGCGATTGAACGGAGCCTACGTTCGGACGTCGGGCATGTCTTTTTGGCGCCATTTTCTCTATAAATCACCAGAGGTGGCGAACGTTAGAGCAGCCGCCGTCTCTGTGTTGATAAGCCGAATCTGGGACTCATGCCGTCAACGGTAATTTTGAAAAAGTTTTTTGACATTTCTTGATCCATTGGTTTTGATACTTGTTACTTTTATTGTGGGTTAACTATGAGTAGTTACTATTATGGTTAAAATAGTGAATTTCGATATGCCTATTGAGGGGATTTTTCAAATAGTCCACAATTTTACTTTTACATATGTATTTGCATGATATCCCCTGTTTACACCTTTAGGCGAGACTAGGGGATATTTAGGAGGACACACCAGGGTTGGATGCATTTGCACAACCTTGGGTGCTGTTCCCCCATGGATGGCCCCTATTTGACTAGGTGCCCCATGATAATACTGTAAGCCTTTGACCAACATATATAGGAATATTTTTTATTAATATATACATCTGGGGTTGTTTTCCCCCCGCTCTCTTTTTTTCTTCAGGTAATCACACACCCCATCAGTGTGGGGTTCTCTCCCGTTTTGCGGCTTGCCCTTCCTTGGGGGGTCCTTGTGGTTGCTCCCGCCTGACTCTGGGGGATTATTGGGTTCCCTTTTTCCTTTGTTCCATTTGGAGTGAGTTTTGTCAGAGTCCCCAGGGCTCCCTGTCGGATTCTGCCTGGTGGCTTTATTCGGTGTGGCATGTGCGCTCGTTCTTGCAACATGTGGTGAGTAGTGGTCTTTTGTGCTCCTCCCTGTCCAAAGTTATGTACACTATGAACAACGGTTTGCAATAATTTATGTATGTTTTTCTAGAGCAGTGTTCCCCAACCCAGTCCTCAAGGCCCACCAACAGGTCATGTTTTCAGGATTTCCCTTTAGATGAATCAGCTGTGGTAATTACTAAGGCAGTGAAACTGATCAAATCACCTGTGCAAAATAATGGAAATCCTGAAAACATGACCTGTTGGTGGGCCTTGAGGACAGGGTTGGGGAACACTGTTCTAGAGCATTCATCTTGGGGTTGTATGACTGCCCCTGAAGAAGGGTAAATTTCCCGAAACATGTTGGGCTCATGCCCAAGAAGAAAAATGGCTCTACATGTTTATAAGGATAGTATTATGTTATTATCCCTTTATTGTTAAGACATGCTACCTTGTTTGTACAACTGTATGTATGTGACCTTATGGTACACAACAATTTTACATAGACTATAATAAAATTTGCTATGATTTTACACTATATGTCCCTATGTATGTACTGCCGTCAAAAGTCCCACTTCTGTACTGGGGGAGTACCTTTTTCTATTGTCCCAACTTCAGGGAATGCCTGTGTAATCTTGAGAGCTAGGAACCTCAAGTCACACCAAAGTAGTACAGGTACTACTTTGAAGTTGGTGCCACTTGAAGTAACACAGATATGAAGAGTTTCAGGAAAAGTCGGCCAAGTGTAAAAGGAGTGTATAGAAGTAACTCTCTCGGATATATATATAAAATATAAAAGCAGCTCTCTCATTTATATATACACATATACACACACTCCTTACTGATTTACATCAGCAGAATACATGCAGGAAGTGTAATGTGCCTGTAACCAGGAAGTGATGTGTGCACATGGGCATTAAGCAGGGCCGCCATCAGGGGGGTACAGGCAATACTGTTGTAAGGGGCCCCAGTGTCTCAGGGGCCTTACAACAAAGACTTTAGCAGTCTTTAACATTGGAGTCTAAGGGAGGGGGACACCCGGTTTGGGGACACCGTTCTTTAGTCACATAGAGAGCGCCCCCTGGGCAATAACTGGGCCAGGTTTGGGACCTCCGGCATCTATGGTTCGGTCATACCAGGTCCTCAAAATGACCAGTCATTGACCAGCAATTGTCAGGTGAACTTCGGACTTAACATTGGAGTCTATGGGGGGGCACCCAGTTTGGGGACACCGTTCTCCTGAACCATGGGCGATAAAAATACCAAACTTGGGTCACGTAGAGAGGGCCCCCTGGACCACAACTGGTCCAAGTTTGGGACCTCTAGCACCTATGGTTCGGCACAAAGCCTTATTGCAAGCATTGGGTGAGGCTGTGCTGCCTGTGCACTGTTTGTTTTAACCCCCATGGCTCCCACACTAGCATGCATTGCACACTTCACTTGAATGAGTCATGCTTAGCAGGCTACACCTGGTAAGTGTGACAGGGTGTATCATTCCTACTGGGGCTGCGACATGTGTACACCCCTGGCCAGTGGGTGGATGTGGTGGAATGGCCCAGTGGGAACGCCCTGGGGATTGTTGGTGGTCAGAAAGGGGGTGCTGGTCTAAAGCTGTTTAAGAGGCCCCAACATTTCTGATGGCGAATGACAAAGACAAAGGCTCAGTTTGAGACATACAACACTGCCTATCCACCAGCTAAATTCATTATGAGTGCCGGTTCACACTTGTGCAATGCGGTAACCCTGCAAATCTACTGCAGGTTTCTGCATCGCATTTTACACTGCGATGTGTGACCTGCTGGGAGTGTCAATACATGATTAATGACACCCCCAATTCAGCTCACATATCACAGTGCAAACTAACAGTTCGGACATTAATCTGATCGCATGGGCATGAACATCCATGCAATCCAATTCTGGTTTGGACCAAAAAAAAAAAAATAAAAAAAGGTCCTGTGCGAGTTTGGTCCGAATGCAATGCAAATTCAGCCATACTATCTGTATGGCTGAAATCGCATGGACAGCACATGTGACTTGTACTGCGGTGTGAATCATATGCAATCTTGCACAGTGCAGTGTGAACCGGCACTTACCTGCAATTCTCCAGACCTGTTAAAAGAAAAGGCTCCATTTAAACAACCTTTATCATTAACTTGCAGGTGTGATGAAGAGATTAGTTTTTTTTTAATCCACGTTTACTCATAATTTGCCATTAGCAAGATGGTTCACTTCTCCAAACCCAGCTCCCCCCAAAACAAATTAAAAAAATAGCTTAAGAATTTACATTTATTTGCACAGCAGCAACACAATTATGTACATTCATTTAGTGGCATTAGTATATTAGGTGGTACATTTAGACAAACATTTAGCAATTGAGAGCTAATGGTCCTGCTTATAGGCGCTTACAATCTACAATTTTTCCAAGCCTTATAGTGGACATAGCTTTAATTTCACAGTGTATAGCAGACTACACATTTCATAGTACAACTACTCTCAACAGACACCAACCACCAACAAATGTTTAGCTGCAAGATTATACAAAACTACAAAAAAACAGTCAGTCATTCTTAAAAAAAAATACTAAATACTAAAAAGACTCATATTCCAAACATACCACCCCCCACCCCACATTCCACACACATACATTGATGACGGTTCTGCTGGAAGATGCATTTCTGTGTACATGATTAAGCAATGAGATAAAAGAGTATAAGGCCAGCAGATGCTCCCAAACCATGAATGCATGGTCAGACAGTGACAATACACAACATTGACAGCAAAGCCACACTTTTGATGGACAAAATGCACTAGAATTTCAACAGCCCAAGTGGGGCGTTTGTCATTACGCACAATATCAGCCCTACTCCCCCCCCAAAAAAACACAGCAAATATCACGGCCTCTTCGCAGGGCAAACCAACCCCTCTACTGCAGCCATTTATATAACATAGGTTGTATTGTTAGCACACCGACACGCCCAATGGAAGTACACGCCCACCAGTGTCATTCAATCTGTCTCTTCATGTCTGCCTAATGCCCCGTACACACGGGACGACGATCGCGCGTACGACCGTGTTGAATCGTACGTTGACGGTCGTATGTAGCCTACTGACATGCACACGACAGTCGTGTGTGCAACGTACGACCGGCCGAACGTGATGACGCGAACGCGCGTATAAAGAGGAAGTGCTGGTATCATTGCGCCACCCTTTGGGCTCCTTCATCTAATCTCGTGTTAGTTGAAGTTTGGTGTGTGTTGATTCGCGACTTTCAGATCGTTCTTCAGATCGTTCTTTTTGGATCGTTCTTTGGCTCGTTTCTGACCACCCGCACATGAAGGTAACCCGCACAGCCACACGATTGTTATGTTGGATACAATATATTTACCGACGTCATCTCCCCAACCAAACGGGACGCTTCTCCGGCA
>BLSH010264839.1:174667-195446 GCA_018402905.1 Glandirana rugosa
GTCAAAGTATTATAAAACGTCTTCCTGTAACCTCAAAATCACCGTCTGTAGGTTACATTGAATCTAGAAGTCCCAGAGAACAGTTGTGAACGATCCGTTAAAACGAGAAGGACAGTGTCAAGTCATCGAATTACGGTCATTTTGACTACCGTGTTGACTCAATCAGACCGTTTTACGTTATAAAAACAAGAATTTACCTAAGACTTTCGCATCTCTCTGTCATCCTTTTAGAGGAGTGATTCTGGACCAAAGCAAAATCATATCCCATCCAAAGCAATGGAATACTTCCAGCATTAAGCCTGGCACAGATTTTATGCTCCATTTCTTTATTTGTTTTCCAGTAAAGAAAGTTTTGTACAGACTTTGTTGGAACTTCAAAGGATATAGCCAGCCACATAATTTTGTTTAGAAACATTTTTATTGTGCCCGACAATTCTTTCTCTCATTTAGGACCTGGAATCTCTTTAGATACTTTATTTAATGAAAACACACCTTTCAGAATCCATTTAAGAACAAAAATATTGCATTTTGCCAGACTAACTCAGTTGTGCCATCAGTTTTACTGGCATTAAGCTACTGAACTGTGACAGGAAGAGCAAAATTGCCTAGCAAGTGTTGACAAGAGACCCTGAAGATCTAAGTTACATTGGATGTCTGCCACTAAAACTCCAATGTCCTTCTGCAAAATATTATGAAACTGTGTCTTTGTAGTGATTTTTTTTTTATTTTATCTGACCCTATCTCTTCATCCTATAGCAGATATTTCTATTACAAAAAAAGTATTTGAAACCTAAAGTAAAAGCTATGTTATATAATAGGTAAAGTGCCATCAGCAGGTGGAATGAAGTTCTTTATACTGTAAATAGATGTAGACTTCTAATCTGTCACAAATATTTTATGAACAATAAATAGCATGAGTCTTGTTAAAACATACCCCCACAAATAATTATCTTATGCTACAAGGTGATGGCCCCCAGGTTAGCCCTAATCGTGACAACCATTGGTGTTTGGATAGTGTAGCTATTTTTGCACATTGAGAAACCTAGAAATGAAAATGTCTGTTAACTGAATGATAAAAAGATGCATAATTAAAGAAGCACTGTCACTTTAGCATTGTAGGGCAAAGTAACAGGGTCTGTAAGAGCCCCCCAACCTCTTTGACCCATCTATACTCACCTCTCCAGCGATCCCCTGCAGTTCCTTCCTCTACCTTAGCTGGTGCAAAATAATGGGTGATTTTGAGTATGGGGAACCATGCCACCTCCTCCTATGTGAAGGTGCTCAGGTCTAGTCCAGACCTGAGCACCATCACATGACAGAGAGGGTGATGTCACTGCTTCTAGATTTTGACACCAACGGACACTGGGCATTTTGTTCCCCATTTTAGGAAGAAGTGTAGGGAAAGCACTGCAGAGGTGACTATCAGTGGTTGGGGGTGGGGGAAGGGAGGCATTTGGGAGGGGATTTTCACTCCCCTTAGCAAATTTTCTAATTCATTTCTGTAAATTAGCTTACTTAATCATTTACAGTGTTAAGCCTATTCAGGGCTAGTGTAGCAATTTAGGTTTTGCCACACCCGTGCATATCATAGGATGCATCATAGTCTATAACAACCTTTTTTCAACCAGGGTGCCCAGGCTCCCTGGGTGCCTTCAATTTTCTTCAGGGGTGCCTTGGCAAAATGCCTAAATATGTTCCAAAAAATTGTATACAACCAGTAGGTGGATCAAGACTGCCTTTTAGTTACACAAAGCCACCTCACAGGTGCAATAAAAACAACTTTCCAGCCACCGGCGTACTAACAACCAATGTCATCATCAGTTGATAAAGAGGTCATCACAGCATCCTTGTTTGCCACCCTCCCCCAATCAACACTAAGGTTACATTAGCTACAAACAAGTAAGAGGCGCAGCACCCAGAATATACAATCCTAGAGGTGGTTTGATAAAGAGGATGAGTGTAAGCCCATAAATATTAATTTAAAATTTTAAAAGTCCATATGCAAAGTCCATAGGCAAAGCCCATAGGCAAAGTCCATAAGCAGTAATGTTCATTCGTTAAGTAACGTCATTGGAGCCTGCCAGCCAAGGAAATGCGTCGCACCACTGTGAAGCCATCCTGCCTATGCCGAGTGTTTGCGCTCCCAGCCTCCTTCTGAACTACACGCCGCAAGCTGGCTTCTTCCATCATACAGCGTGCAGGACGAACGATCGTTTTGGATGACCATCGTTCCCGAAGGACCACCCGGTCGGATGGGATGAGCGTTTGGTTCCCCCTTGTATTGGATGCTGGATGTGTTCTTTACACAGTTATCTTGTGAGTGTTTTTAACTTTTTTTCTAATAAAGTGTACTGGCATATTGCACTTATAAGCGCCTCCTCTCTTCTGTTTCTTCCGGGTTACATTAGCTAAGTGAGGGAGAAAAGCTGAGGGAGAACAGAAACATTGAAATATTAGTCAGCACCAGTGTGCAATGTTGGATTTGCTTTGGACGAATAAATTGCCTCTAATGTTGGGTGTACTACATGTGTGTATCTTGCTCCATTATGTAAAACTATTAGTTTAGTCTTTTTACATTTTAGAATGGAATGGAAATAGAAATGCTGGTCTAAAATGCCCCTACTCTGAGCAAATGATGCAGGGAATGTTCACCAGTTTTTTCAAAATTAAAATAATTAGTTGGAATGTAGTAAACATTCTGCTGCTGCTCCACATTGAGATAGAAATTCGCCAGTGTGATAGAGTGACAAGTTAAGCTGTTGCCAAATGTTGGTAGATACCATAAACATTTGTATTGGAGGTTCATATTTATTTTCTTTCAAAGTGCTGAATTGCAAATTATTTCAGCAACAAAGTTTTACCTTGGAGAATAATCACAAATACGTACGTACATAATACACAAATAATGATAAAAAAAATGATATGACTGTATTAGTATTCTATCTTCATTTCACTCTGGTCACAGAGTTTCAGTCTGTTGTATTGTTTTTATCCTGGTCACGTAGTTTTATTGTTCCACATATCACAAAATATCAATAGATGTCAAAGCATTTGGCACACCATTTATCAAAAGAAGTCATTTCACATCTGCTAGTTTGGTGAGGAACTCTCTGCTCTGCTTTTTTTGTTTAGTTATAACATTTTCTGTGCATTTTTTTCTGTGTCTGGAAATTGCTGGTAGTGTAAAATGTAAGCACTCTATAACAAAAGCAGATTCAAGCTGCAGGTGTGAAGAAGGCATTTATTCTAAGTGAAGCTGTGCAAGTTTGAAACATTTCCATAAAGGCTTAGAAAAACTACCAACACATGTTTGATTACCGGTGAGATAGATTATCTGTATTTAACCTTTGATAATGTTGTTTTTTTCCCCTTGTGTTGTGAGGTCATACATCCGAAGTAATAAGCAATATCTTTCAATTTGATTTCTAAGCGTGGCCGTAGACATAACTGCAGTACGTTTTTGGACATTTAATTTAGAGTATGGATGGTTTAGTTCCGTAACGAAATTCGGACAAATGTGTTGATATTCGGAAATTTGGTTGTATCCGAATTTCCGAATCACAATAGGAATGAATTTAAATGAATACGAAATAAATTATAACTAAACCAAATTTCATCCAAAATAACGAATTATCAGAATTTGAAATTAATTCAAATTGGAAAATGAATTTGAAATGTAAACAAATTGCTGATTTTCTTCAAAAACTGTGTGCAATTTTACCTAAAAGAATTGATGCAATTTTGAAGCCATTCAAATATTAATTTGTTTTGGATTTTTCTTCTGTTCGTGCACTCTGCATTTTTAAATTGATAAAAATAAACAAGCAAAATATATAATTTTGAAAGGATTCTCTCTTAAAATTGCTTCTTCATACCTGCCTAAAACTTTTGCACAGTACTGTACATAGAGACAGGAAAATGTTGAAGTCACATTTTTTTAGACCAAACATTTCACATATTCTAAACAAACCTTATTAATACAAAGCAGATTAACGTGTCAAAAATCAAACTGTCAATATTTCAGGTGAATGAGATTGTAAGCTCTAATGAGCAGGGCCCTCTGATTCCTCCTGTATTGACTTGTATTGTAACTGTACTATCTGTCCTCATATTGTAAATCACTGCGCAAACTGTTGGCACTATATAAATCCTGTATAATATTATAATGAATAATTTTAGCATCATTTGTGTCCAGATGAACATATATGCCTTTTTTTTTACCTAGGACCCTTCGATTTTTTCTATTTCAATCCAGTTATTAAAGATTTAAGTCATAGAGGGTATGACTTTCTTTTCTGCAACCACGGGTTGCGGGAAAGAAAATCAGTTAAATCCCCTTCAACACAGTATTGTGTTTTTCAGGGGGGAAGGGGTTGCAGAGAGCCATCCCTACTGGGAGAGCAATAATCGCATGAAAATTTGACATGCTGGTTGTACCCAAGTAAATTGATGGATTGATTGGGGACAATTAATCTGCCCATAGATGGTTCGTATCTTGGCCAGTCCCTGCTAAACCAGCCAACATTCAAACCATCTATGTCTGGCTCTACTGTAAGTACAGAGAACAGTACAGCTATAGATCTTTTATGGAAAATGTATGTAGAACTTGCAAGCAATGCAGGCAAGACACAGTTTGAGAATAACAAACAACAGTGATATACGTACATAGTAAGTGCAGCAAACTTTTAAGGATCAAACCAGACCTGTGGTCTCCAAACTGCAGCCCTGGGGCCAAATGTGGCCCTTTGCCTACCTTTATCCGGCCCTTGGGACACTACAACTCCCACTGATACGAGAAACTATTCTGCCAACTGACACAGACAATGAAACACAGAATCTCCCACTGACACCAATGATGGGGCACTATTCCTCCCCCTAATACAAAATATGGCGATGTTTACTCCCACTGATGCCAGGAAAAATTCCACTTCCACTAGACATAGTCCAACCCTCCCTAAAGTGTGAAGGACAATAAACTGGCCTTTTGTTTAGAAAGTTTGGAGACCCCTGAACTAAACCATCAAAACTAACCAGGGATGGTAAAAAGGAAAAAAAATTTTTATATATTGAGTGTGGGAATTCCAAGAGTGCTGGTCAAATAGGAGAGAACCTAGTTTCTGCTCCATACTGCTCCATTGGTTGACAGAAATAAGAAGACCAACATGTTGCTGCACAACTCTCATCACTATTAATAATAGGGCAGAAGATGGATACGGCCTGGAGCGGGGAGATCGCGGAACATTGCAGGCTTCCAATGCAGTTAAGTGACACATAATGGGCTAATATGCGATGCATACTAGCCCATTGTGCTTTTACATTGCAGGGTAATAAAGAGGAAGTAAAACCCATCAGGGTTTACTTCCTTTTTAAATGGCATTGTATATGTATAGTGTACTCATTTTAATGCTCCTTGTTTCTCCTCAACCCTATTCTGGTGGCAGTGGATGGTGTGCACAAGTGAAGGCATACCATGCTTGTAATGACTATACTCATCTTAATTGTTATGCATGTGTGTCTTAAGGTATACAAAAAATAGTATCTTTGACCACATGAGTTTCATGTTAGTAATAATAGTTACATTTTTACACTGTACAACGCATGAAGTTGTCACCATAATTTCCTATGGAAGAATTTAGTGGTATTTCATGAATAGCATCAAGTCGTTTGGGGTCCAGCATGATGTTGTTGATACTCTTGTAGTTCCACAATTTTTATATGTTATAATTATGATAACTTACCTATAATTTAATGGCACATATTGTGTTGGGCCCATAATGGAGACTTTCATAGCTAACATAACAAATGTAACTATGTTAAATTGTTAACGCAACAAATCCATTGGAAACTGAATAAAACAATTTTTTTTTTGTTCTACACATGACTATTTTAATCTGTACATAGTTCCACTAATGGTATCTGTCTAAAGCAATCTGCCTCACATGTAATCAGCCAAATATTGATCCATCTATGGCCATTCCCATTCACAAGCAGTCAACCTATTGATCAACTCTTCTCAAACAGGAATGCTGGAAATGTGTGCTTGATCAGCACATGCAGCCAATCAGCTGCATTGCTGATCTGCTGCAGTGTTGATCAGTTTATTTTGGCAGTGAAGGATTCCCTCTGTCAGAATACAATGACACACCTCGAATGGCTGGACGGGGAATCCGTTCAGCTTTGAATAACCTATGAATAATCTATGGCCAGCTTAAGTTCCATATCTGAGGGTGCCTTATAAACAACTTATACCTTCTGCTTATCCCCTGAGCTGAGACAGATGAAGCTTGTACATCCAGACATACAGTGACCGAGCCATTGCAGAATTTTAAAACAACAGCCACTGACATCAAGCCCTTGGTCCAGGGAAAACCAGATACATGGGGGAGGTGCTGCAGTGTGGTAACCCAGGGTAATTTAGTCTTAATAATTTCAAACTCAGAACAGATATTTATGTGTTCTTTAATTGGGGCTAAAGTAGTTTATTTGCTCAGGATCAATGGTGTCCTCAGTGCTGAGAAATACAGGCAGATACTTATCCATCATGCTATACCATCTGGGAGGTGTGTGATTGGCCTGAAATGTATTTTGTAGCAGGACAACAACCCAAAACTTACAGCCAATGTCAAGAACTATCTTCAGTGTAAAGAAGAACAAGGAGTCCTGGAAGTGATGGTTTGGCCTCCACAGAGCTCTGATCTCAACACCATCAAGTCTGTCTGGGATGACATGAAGAAGCAGAAGGATTTGAGGCAGCCTACATCCAAAGAAGATCTGTGGTTAGTTCTCTGACATGTTTGGAAAAACCTACCTGCTGAGTTCCTTTAAAAACTTTGTGCAAGTTTTCATAGAAGAATTGATGCTGCTTTGAAGGCAAAGTGTGATCACGCCAAATATTGATTTGATTTAGATTAATCTTCTGTTCCTTTACTTTCCATTTTATTAATTGATATAAAAAATTATTAATGCTTCTATTTCTGAATGCATTCTTAATTTACAGCATTTTTCACAGCTGACTTTCCCACAACACTGTATTTATTAAAAGGGCACACACTGCCAATTATATTTATTTAGGAGGATGTAATGTGTTTTGTATTTTGAGTTTACAGATACTTTAACCACTTCATCCCCGTAAAGTTTTACCCCCTTTCTGATCAGAGCAGTTTTTGGGATTCGGCACTGCGTCGCTTTAACTGACAATTGTGCGGTCATGCGACGTTGTACCCAAACAAAATTTGCATCCTTTTTTTCCCACAAATAGAGCTTTCTTTTGGTGGTATTTGATCCCCTCTGCGTCATTTCTGATAGCCGCTATAAACAAAAAAAGAGCATCAATTTTGCAAAAAAAAAACCCAGTTTTTCTTACTTTTTGCTAAAATACAAATCCAAAAAAAAATATAAAAAAACATTTTTTTTCTTCGGTTTTGCCCGATTTATATTCTTCCTCATATTTGTGATAAAAAAAATTGCAATCAGCGTTTATTGATTGGTTTGTGCAAAAGTGGCTGCGTTTACGGATGGTAAGAATTCATTTCTGGGGTTTTTATTTTTTTTATTTTTTACTAGTAATGGCGGTGATCTGTGATTTTTAGCGGTACTGCGATATTTTGGCGGACATGTCGGATATTTTTTACACTTTTTTGGGACCAATGACATTTATTCAGCGATCAGAAATGTAAATGTCCACTGATTACTGTATAAATGTCATTGGCAGTGAAGGGGTTAACCTGGGGGGGAGAGCTAGGGGTTAACTGTGTTCCCTGGGCATGTTCTAACTGTGGGGGGGGCTGAGCTAACATGGGCATCGGAGATCTAACTGATCCCAGTGACAGGGATCAGTAGATCTCCTATGCCTGCACTGACAGAGCTCTTTGGCTGTGGCCGCTCATCGCGGCTTGCCGGTGGACATCGGGTTTGCCCGAGCCGCAGGCACACTCCTCAGGAGTGCGGCGCGTGCGCCCCCTAGCGGCCACCCGCAGATGGCTGCCTTTTTATGGTGATTCGCAGTAGCCGTCCACACTGCCGCAGTAAATATATTGCGCGCGGTGTGGACCTGGTTAAGCACTAAAGAGCCTCCGCTGGTACTAAAGAAAATGTGTTACAAAAATTTCAAAGCCATGGTTATGGTGCAATTTTTTTGTATTTGTTTTGCGATGAAAATTTTTAATGAGTTTTAGTGTAATAATACAAGTGATACCAGTGAGAATCAGTTTAGAGTAATGGGTAAGGCTCAATATAAAGGGTACACAAGAGACAGATAAAGGTTGCCGCATTGCTGACTCCTATAAATACTACCTTATGGGCTGTTAAACTAACCTTCTGGCTTCAATTATTTAAGATACTGACCAAAGTATCTAGATAAGGACTTCTAACTTGTCTCTATCTTCTTGATTTGTATACTTGTTGATTTCATTTACAGGTTGTATACATGGCTTGGTGCCCAAGGCCACCACAACAGTTTAATTTCATTAAAAAACAAACAAAAAAAACCCAAACATGACACTTTGCTTATTCCAGAGCAAACATCAAGGGGCAATAGAGATGAGATGTGGAAATCTAACGCACCAAATTATCTTTTCCAACAAGACTGGTATGCTGAGGTTTTACATAGACATTATGGTTGTTGTCCAAATCTGCTTGATTGGACATAGGTCATCTAATTTCTGCTGGCATTTTCATATTACATTTTTGTATACTTCCATAGTGTATATATATTTTTTTAATTGAAAGATTACATTCAAAATCACAACAACAGCGAACCCAGACAAATCAACCAAGACATGGCCTTATCAGTGAATACGTGATCCTAAAGATGAACTCTAGGGTTACCTTTAGTATTGCATAGTAGTACAGGCTCCTCTCCTGTAATTGCTTAATCTGATTTCACTGCACATTGTGAGCTTCCCATGATATGCATTTGAAGCTGCAGCAAGTCTGATAGAGCCTGTCTCCCTTCCTGGCTCGAGGACATCTAGCATCATCTAGTTCTTTTATTCCCCAGCTAAGTTACCCTTGCCCGGCACAGTCTCACATGTGGGTGTTACCAGTCTGCCTTGGAATGTCTACACCTCCAGACTGATATCCACCCATTAAGGCAGTTTGCTATTTGCAAAACTTCACATTTTATTATTACTATACAGACTACAAGTGGCATAATTGATTCAGTGATAACTTGCAGTCATGGAGCATGTGTGTGTTAGGACCCATTATAATGATTCCTCCTTGATGAGAGATTGCTCCTTTTTTCCATAGCCAGGAACAATCTTTCCATTACTCATACCCAATGTTACCTGAATCAGGGAGACAAGTCACCGTGGGTCAGGGGATACAATTATAAAAACTATAGATAGAAGTCTGACTCCTATCTTGCAGTCCCTAGAGTTTGTTTGATTAATTTAGGAACAGATGCCCAGAGTTAGCCAGAAGTGGGAAACAAAAAAATGCAATAGTTAAAGAGGAAGTAAAGTCTGCTTTTTATCTTGTACCTAGAGGTAAGCCTATAATAAGGCTTACCTGTGTGGTGTGCATTTGTATTCAGCCCCCTTTACTCTGATTCCCCTAACTAAAATGTAGTGGAACCAATTGCCTTCAGAAGTCGCCTAATTAGTAAATAGAGTCCACCCGTGTGTAATTTAATCTCAGTTATAAATACAGTTGTTCTGTGAAGCCCTCAGAGGTTTGTTAGAGAACCTTAGTCAACAAACAGCACCCTAAAGACCAAGAAACACACCAGACAGGCCAGGGATAAAGTTGTGGAGAAGTATAAAGCAGGGTTAGGCTATTAAAAAATATCCTAAGTTTTGAACATCTCACAGAGCACTGTTCAATCCATCATCCAAAAATGGAAAGAGTAAGGCACAGCTGCAAACCTACCAAGATATGGCCTTCCGCCTAAATTGACAGGCCAGGCAAGGAGAGCATTAATCAGAAAAGCAGCCAAGAGGCCCATGGAAACTCTGGAAGAGCTGCAGAGATCCACAGCTCAGGTGGGAGGAACCGTCTACAGGACCACTATTAGACCCCTTTCACACTAGAGCACCACTAAAACAGCTCTAAAGTGATGGTCATTAATATTAAGCTTCCGATAACAGAAAAAGAAATGTTAGAAAACAGCTTCCCTTTCCAATGGGAACCACAATCTCTTTAATACCTAGGGGTGAACATTGCCCTCTCAGAAGAAAAAATGTATGAATTGAATTACCTCCCTTTGCTTAACTCTACGATTAGTAGCTTGCAATCAAGGGCCCCGAGTAAACACTCTTGGCTAGGGAGAATGGCAATATACAAGATGGATATTTTGCCTCAATTCATGTATTTGTTCCAGACACTACCAATAAATCTTCCACGGTCTTTCTTTTGGTCTTTGAGATCTAATCTTAGGTATCTTTGGCCGAATTCTTCGGCCAGACTTCGGTATGATATCCTAGTGAAACGGAAGACAGAGGGAGGAGCTGGCTTGCCACATATGGAACTGTATTGCACAGCAGCAGTTCTGAAAAGAATAATAGATTGGTTCCATAGTGAGCAAACAAAACAATGGGTTACCATTGAACAACAAATATTAGATGTCCCTCTGACTTCGCTTCCATGGATAACGCCTAAGCTTCGCCCAAATAGACGAACACTCCCATCAGTGACTCAATCTCTATTTAGAGTTTGGGATCGGAGTATCCAAAGATGGGAAATTTCCTAAATACCAGGCCCACTAACCCCGATTTTGGGTAACCCGGAATTTTTGCTGGGAATATCATCAGATAGGTTCCTACGGTGGACACCGTCAGCCCCTTCTCCGATTAAGCAAGCTTTAGCGCCAAAAGGACTACAGCCGCTCAATACAATAATGAACGCTGATGGCCACTATGCCGGTCAGTGGTTTGATTATTTACAGCTTCAAGATTATTACACATATTTATCCAGCAAGGGTCCGCTACGTAGGGACTTAACTCCATTTGAGTCTTTGTGTGGGGAGCATACAACGTCCTCGGGATCTATATCTTTGATATATGGTATGCTCTTATCTCACGCACTACCCACAAGCCTGTACTACACTAGAGAGTGGGAAAGAGAAATAGGTCACTCAATCACGGCAGAGGATTGGAAGAAGGCCTTTTGGCTAACCTTCAAATCAAGCTCCTCAGCTTATATCCAAGAAAAGAACTATAAGCTATTAATCAGATGGTACAGATGCCTAGCAAAACGTCATATAATTTCTCAGATATACCCGGAGGAGTGTTGGCGCTGTTGAAGAGGTGTGGGTACAATGCTCCATATATGGTGGTTATGCCCTCGGATCAAGGCGTTTTGGGAGTTGGTGCACCAAACATGCTCCTCCGTTCTGGGCATACAGTATCAGGAGTCTCTAGAAATGGCTTTGCTTTCTATATACCAAGGCCCCATGCGGAAGGCTAAAAAAGGACTCCTCCCACGTCATATATCTGTAGGGCGAACACTTATTTCTAGACACTGGGGTACACAAGTTGTCCCCACCGCAAAAGAGTGGGTAGCTGAAATGAACCGACTGAAGAGAATGGAGGAAATTACGGCAAATCTACAAGGGGTTTATTATAAGTTTGTGGCTTTGTCCTTTCTGTGAAAAGCCATTTTTTTTTTGGTTTTTGAAGCGATAGGACGGCTCCCCAGATATCTGTGACGTCTGTGTGTGTGTGTATGACTGTTTTGTATGTATATGTCTCTTGTTTTTTGTATCTTTTTTTTTTCCTTCTCTCTCTCTCTGCTCTTTTTTTTGTACCCCTCCCCGGGACATTTCATATTCCATAAAGAACACTAGATAGCCACACCCATATGGCGTTAAGTTTGAGTGTGTTGGATTGGAATTGGAGGTTTAATCTAACCATACCTTCATTTATGCGAATCTGTTGTCCCCGTTTATGTACTGTCAATATGTATTTATGTCTTGGAAATTCTTAATAAAAATCTATTAAAACAACAAAGTGATGGTCATTTATGCCATGCTTTAGCATCGTTTTAGCTGTGCTTTAGCGGCGGGTTTCAGGCGCATGGCAACGTGACCTTAAAAAAACACAAATGAGACCCGTTTTGCAGTGCTTCCGAAGCACTTTTCAGGCGCTTTGGAAGTGCTGCCCATTCATTTTAATGAGCAGGGGCATTTTTGAAGCACCCCAAAGATGCAGCTTGCAGGACTTTTTCTAACATGCCGCAAGCACACCGCCCGGGTATGAAAGCACCCATTGAAAGCCTCGTACACAAGGTGTGATGGTCGTACGAAAACGGTCATACAACAGCTTGTTGTATGATCACCCGACCGTTAGTATGCGCGATTAGAACAGCCAATGTGCGACGGTCGTACAACAGAAGTTGGATGATCAGACTAGAAAAATTTTGTTGTACAACAAGCGGTTGTACGACTGTTGTACCGTGTGTACAGAGAAGTTGGTCCAACAAGTTGTACGTGCAAAACAGGCATGCATAGAAGTCAGGAACTCCCAGAAGTGTCCATTTGTGTAAACCTACGTTCCTAATTCACAAAGCACATTCACCTGAACTTCCTCTTTATATGCTCGTAACACGTCACCACGTTAGGCTTGGTTGCACGATCGCTTAGTGCACGTCAGTATGCGAGACACAACAGCCAACATACGATTTTGGACGTCCCGTCATACGACCGTCGCATCGTGTGTACGAGGCTTTAGGTTCTGCAAAAGACTTGAGACTGGGGCGGAGGTTCACCTTCCAGCAAGACAACGACTATAAACATACAGCCAGAGCTACAATTGAATGATTTAGAGCAAAGCATATTCATGTGTTAGAATGGCCCAGTCAAAGGCCAGACTCCAAAGAGAATCTGTGGCAAGACTTGAACATTGCTGTTCACAGATGCTCTCCATCCAATCTGACAGAGCTTGAGCTATTATGCAAAGAAGAATGGGCAAAAATGCCATTCTTTAGATGTGCAAAGCTGGTAGAGACATACCCAAAAAGACTTGCAGCTGTAATTGAAGCAAAAGGTGGTTCTACAAAGTACTGACTCAGGGGGCTGAATACAAACGCACACCACACTTTTCACATATTTATGTGTAAAAACTGTTTAAAACCATTTATCATTTTCCTTCCACTTCACAATTTTGTGCCACTTTGTGTTGGTCTATCACATAAAATCCCAATAAAATAAATTTACGTTTTTGGTTGTAACATGCCAAAATGTTGAAAATTTCCAGGGTTATGAATACTTTTTCAGGGCACTGCATTTACTTAAGTAGCAGCCAGTGATGTCACCAGAGCATACACACTGCACTCTCAATGGACAGCATTCCTTCTATTGAGATCGAAGTGCCGTGTTCGGTACCCATGAACCCGGAAGGAAGACCGGGTGAAGATGGAATTCCTGTCAGCGGTGACAGTGTGCTGCTGGAGAGATCCATTTTTTAGGCAAGTCAATGTGCTAGTATGCGATGCATATTAGCATATTTACACATGAACTTGCAGGGGTACCCATTTTTTTTAAAGATGGTCTACTACCACTTTGATTTTAAAGCTTGGTGTTGCATCCCTGCTGCCTTAGGTACTGTTCCACGAGTAATGCTCCGCACTGGGTGGGACCAATCTTTTCCGAACACCAATAATAGATGGCAACTCAATTCAATCTTTCTGGCAGCAAAGTTTCAGCTTCAGCTTCAGCTAATGGTTCTCTGGTGTGTGCCAATATATGCCCAATGCTGCTGTGCATATGTGTGTATTAACCTGATAAAAGGGACCTGCAATGTTCCAAAATGTTGCGCCTGTATAATGTTATCTACAAGCTGTTTAGATACAAAGGGGTCAATTCACTAAGAGTTAAATAACGGCAAATAAAATGCGGTAACATAAAGCATGCGGTAAATCGGTTGTGAAAGTTCAATTCACTAAGAATTTTGCGTTAAATACCGCATAATCTATTTTTTTTATGAATTGCACTTAATTTAACACATTCGATAATTTGTGCAAATGAGTCACGTAACTGTGTTATCGCATGCAGTAAACCTTAGTGAATTGACCCCAAAGTCTGGACTTTATTCAAAGATCCAAGATGTGTTAGCAATATATCATAGACATGTGTCTGTGATGCAAATTGACAGTGGCCACAGCACCCTAACTTTGAAGGACGAATCGAGCAAGGTGAGTGGTGGGAATATTTCAAATATATGTGAGTGCGTGCACATAAATAGCAGGTGCTCAAGAGATTTGTGAGTGGTTGCATCATTTAATAACAAACCACTGCAATTAAATGTGTATAGATAGTAAAGGATCTACAAAGACACTAAAGCTTTGTGTAGAAAATAAATATGGTCTATTAACTGAGTATATTTTTTTGTATGTATCTTCACACCACGGTCACATGCTAAGAAAGCAATATAGATATATACCAACTCATATAAACTATATGAGACGTAATTTTCATTTGGCAGTGTTTCTACCAAATAAAAGACAACAGCAAAATCTTCCGGAGTAAGGGCTGTTTCATCTTCAATAAAAGCTTTCTTTCTAAGCAGGTTTAATACCACTGGTTTCTGTTTTTGAAGGAATTAGATGTAAAACTATTTTCCTGCTTTTGGTTTCCTTTGTCTTGTGGTATATTGCTCCCACAGCACCATTATAATGAAAGAAGCTTGCTGAAAAACCCAGACGACAACAAACAAGCAAAACACTTAAAAAGGAGGATCTGAGGATCAATGGCTTGATGAGGTTTTACAATAGCATTAGACGAATCCTTTAGAAGCTCTAGATCTCATCAGACACATATAAAACATTCACCTTAGGAAAATGTACAGACTTGTTTACAGAATAGGGTATAATTAATTGAAATGATGGCTTTGCGCATTGTGGGAGAGTTAAAACACCTACACTTACTGTCTTCCTGTTCTGGATGCAAATGAGTTTGTAAGTATCTGACAGTAACAGATAGCTGTACGCCGTGACTTTTCTATTGATTCAACATGTGAAGAAGGGATTTGGAAAGTGTGACAGCTGATTTGTGAATGATCAGTCCTTTGAAAGTCATATTTTTTTTTAAATGCCTGTATATTGTTAAGTGCATGGTAGACAACAACCCGATAAGCTGTGGGTTATATAAGAAATCAAAGGGGTTGATTTACTGAAACTGAAGAATGCAAAATATAGTGCAGTTGTGCATGGTAGCCAATCAGCTTCTAACTTCCTCTTGTTCAATGCAGCTTTGACAAACAAATCAAGAAGCTGATTGGTTTCTATGCAGACCTGCACCACATTTTGTAGTCTCTAGTTTTAGTAAATTAACCCCACAGTATGCTTAACCTCCCTGGCAGTGTTCCCGAGTGTGGCTCGGGGTGGATTTTCAGTACCAAGAACGGTAACCCCGGGCCACACTCAGGATTGCATTGCTGGATCCAGGCAGCGCTACTTACCTTGTCCCCTGGATCCAGCTATGTCTCCCGCCGTGTCTGCGGGCTGTGTCCGCCGCCCGATGTCTCTGTGTGCCGGGCTCCGTTCCCTGCGAGCGTTGCGTCGCACAGGGACGGAGACCGGCGGGAAATTCAAAAAGTGAAACACACACAGCACATACAGTACACTGTAATCTTATAGATTACATTACTGTATGAAATCATTTCACATCCCCTTTGTCCCTAGTGGTTTGTCCAATGCCCTGCATGCACTTTTATATTATAAATGTCATTCTTTCTGCCTGGAAACATGAGAATGTCCATAGCAACCAAAAAGTGTCCCTTTGCGTGAAAAGTGGTTTCTGATCAGCTAGAAAACACCGAAACTGAAAGTGACGACAGCGACAATTCTGCAAATGAGCAAATTTCAGTGTTTTTGGTTTGATTACATTATTGAATACATTTTATTACTATTACATTATTATTTTTGATAATTATTTTTAGTTATTTATTATATAATAATTTATGATTTTATTTTTCAAACTTTTTCATACCCGGGATGTCTACTAGACTCTTGTTTGGACAGATTTAAGTGAGTTATTCCTAAGAATTACTGGCCTACAATATAAAACGCCAAATTTCCATGCAAAATAATCGTACCGCTTTCAGCACAAAAAATCTGAAATAATCATACCACCAGGGAGGTTAACATCTGCGTACTGTACAATTTGCAAGACTGGTGTAAGCATCATATTTGCCCTAAACCCAATTGTACACCCCATGGGTGTAGCTATAAATCCCAGGGCCACATGGCAAAATTTTAATGGGTCCCCAACAGAAAAAAACACAAGACTCCAATAAGGAGGTGCAGGTGTTGTGGCCAAGCGATTACACCAGCTGCTTAACATTGCAGAGCTGTCTCAATAAGTGGGGTTGATTTACTAAAGGCAAATAGATTGTACACTTTGCAAATGCAGTTGCACTCATTTTCCCCAGAGCTTAATGAATGAATCCGCTCTGCTGATGTTCATCATTCAATCATGCACAAGCCAAAATGCTGTTTTGAATTTTCCTTTCACCTGATTGGGTATTCTGTACAAAGGAAACTTCACCACATTCACTAAACTCTGGGTTGAATAAGTGCAACTGCACTTGCAAAGTGCACAATCTATTTGACCCCAGAGTCCAAACAACAATTTTGAGCCCGTACCAGCAGATTCTATATATTTTAAGCCCTGATGAAGGGAACAATGTGGGATCTCCAAAATAAGGTGGCAGTGGTATCTAATATTCTTGGAATAAAACCTAATTTTAGGCTCTATAACGTTAGTGTTGCACTTTAATTTTCAGACTCAAATATTGCTTCCATATTTGGAGGTTATTGTGGCAGTTCCTCAGTTCACAGGAGCAGCCCACTTATCACCCAGATTCCCCCACTTGTATACCACCAGTACAGTGTTGCCAAATACACAAATAGCACATAAGCATTAATTACCTAAGGTTTCAGCACCATCAAACTACCACTTCATATAGCAGAATGAGACAGTGCATAGTGGTACAAAGTATCTTCAAAATTGTTTACTTCTTCTGTTAATTAGGCTGACCCCATCCAGATCTCCATCAGCATGGGACCCGTGAAGGATTTGACAGCTCACCCAATTGCTGATGTCATTTATAAAAGCAGAAGCCAGAAGAGGAAGTCTTCCTCTGCTGTGCTCTGCATTAGATGTATTCATTTGTTTGTATTCTGGTTCTGCTGGAACATACCTTTAGATGATGCTGGATCACTCTTCTTGCTGCCTCTCACATGTACAGTAGAAAGCCAGATGTAAAAAAAATGCCAATATTACAAAAGTACCAATTAGATTCAAAATTACCTTTTAGGCCTCGTGCACACAGGATGTTTTTGGACATTTTCCTACAGTCAATAAACTCCCCATCATGTTATCCTATGTGTTCATGCACACATAGGCTGTTATCAACTGTTTTTGGCTGGGGCGTTTTTGAGCTGTAAAAAAAACCCAAGACTAGTGGGTTCTGAGAGATGTTTTTCAGCTGTAAAAACGCTCAAATGCTCAAAAACACTCAAAAACACCACTCACCAACGTTTTCGAACGTTTTTGATCCATTGAGGAGAAAAAAAAAACGCTACTGCTCAAAAACGCTCAAAAGCGCGCAAAAACGCGGCTCACCAACTCAAAAATGCTAGTGCAATAAAGCTGAAAAACTCACTACAAAGCTACTGACATTTTTAGAACTTTTTTTTTTAATGTCCTGTGTGCATGAGGCCTTATGGTTGAATTTACTGATTAGTGATGCTGAAAAGGAAGTCCTCAGCACAGGCTTCAGGAACTACACTTATATGGAGCCATGTGGGCTTATTTTGCAGGAGATTAAACAAAACACTATTTGAACTAAGCTAAATACATTTTCTAATACATTTCTAATACATTTTCTAATTTAATTACAAATGCAGTGTTTACTGGAGTACTAGAAGCTTATTGAAAACATTTACTTGTTGCCTGGAATTATTTTTTCAGCATTTACTATACAATACACTCGTTTCTTTTTCTGCTAAAAAATTAGTAGAAATGGTCAAGGCACCTTACCATGTAATTGCAGTCAGTCAGCAGGGTGTAGTACATTTGAAAATATAGATAGCATATACTGTATACGCAAGAATCCAAAAATCTGATTTTTAAATAGTGACATGAAATTGCCTAGCAAGAATGGAGAAATATGGTAATATGTACATATAAATAGAAACAATATAAACTAGATTTTACATTAATTGGTAGTAATAATTATACAAGCACAACACCGTTTTCATTTAAAGGGCATGCATAATTTTATTGTAGGTATTTTCTTTATTATGCGCAGTAACAACAAACGATTTTTTACTAAAGGTAATTTTTTCTTTTAAAATTATAAACTTGTTATACTCCCCTGCTCTGTGCAATGTATTGCACAGAGCAGCCCCAAATATTCTCTTCTGGGGTCCCCTGCTGGTGGTCTTGGCTCCCTCACTTCTTTGTGTGCCCCGTAGCAATCTGCTTGCTATGGGGGGCACACAGTGCACGTTCCCTCCCGATCTTCCATAGACAAACACTGTGGGGCTTAGCCCCACCCCCACTTGCAGGTAATGCATTCATGTAAAAATAGTTTTGGCTTTAAAACCACTTTAATGCTGAACTCTGTAAAAGCAGTAACACTTAACTTATGCTTTGCTCCCCTTGCAGCCAGTGCTCTTCTCTGCTCTCAGGCATTTCCAGAATGTGGGCCAGCTGTTGCCATCTTCATTTACAATACAGGACCTCTAGATGGGATGATATTAGCTGTGGCTGGTTGAGCATCAAAAAGGAGTGGGGGAACCAGTTGCATAGAGAAGAGGAATGCTGCTGAGCAATAAGGTAAACATTTGATTGTATTCCTATGCCCCAGGACACATTTTCTATTTGAGATGCAAGGGGGAGGAGAACTTTTCAAAGGTAATTTTTCTACAGTGTTGGGTTTTATGGAGGAAATATTGCATGCGTATATTTTAAATTTATCAGTGGCACCCAGCATATGGCATCTGTGTGCAATCCCTGACGTTTCTGCTACCCAGATGTGGCTGTGGCTGGATTTTCATGCTGTAGACTTGCAGAGCTCTTGCTGTAGTCTCACCACTGCAACTTTGCTCTTGCTAGAGACTTGCCCTGCAAATTTGCTACAAATTGGAAAAGTGTCAACTAGAACGTGTGCTTTAAGTGCTCTGCAAGTGTACAACTTGCCAGTGAGAATTTGCAGCAAGTTAACATACTTGCAATTCAACACTGCCATAAATTTGTGGCGAGTTATCCTTGCTATCTGGGATACTGCACCTCTCCTGAATTCAGAGCATCTTTGCCACTCTCTTGTAGGCTGTGCCTGCTTGTATTGCAGTGGAATAAAAAAATGTTTTAGAACGGGTATCTATCATCATTTCAATGCTCATTCACAATTCTGTATGTTGTCAATCAGCACTTGGCCACATATAGTCCTGCCCTGTGCTTTCTGGATTGACAATAATGCCTCTGTTGTTAAAACTCTCCCTCTATGAGCTACAGTGTCTGGGATGGTGAGCATGTGAGACACAAACAAGGCCATACACAGGTTGCAGGAAAGAAATTTGCACAATTTCCACATCAGCACAGACATTGTTTACAGGGGAATTAGCAATTGCCCCTCCCCACGTGGGGGGGGGGGGGGGGTTGTGGGGATGGCCGTCCCCACCGTTAGAAGATAGTAATTATAATAACAAGAGAATCTGGCAGGCTGGTTGTACCCAAGTTGATCGACCAACTTGGTACATTCAGTCTGTCCATCAACGGTTCGAATTTTGATTTGAATCAAGATTCAAACTATATATGTCCGACCATAGTCGGGATGGTAGAGGAATTTTATCTTCACTTTATGAGTCTCCACATTATAACTGGGTTTAGTACTTGTCTAGACTGTCATACAGTAGCCTTTATGAACATAAAAAAGTTAACTAAAATTGACCAAATATTATTACATACACTATATTACCAAAAGTATTGGGGTGCCTGCCTTTACACGCACATGAACTTTAATTGCATCCCAGTCTTAGTACATAGGGTTCAATATTGAGTTGGCCCATCCTTTGCAGCTATAACAGTTTCAACTCTTCTGGGAAGGCTGTCCCCAAGGTTTAGGAGTGTGTCTATGGGAATGTTTGACCATTCTTCCTGAAGCGCATTTGTGAGGTCAGGCACTGATGTGGGCGAGAAGGCCTGGCTTGCAGTTTCCGTTCTAATTCATCCCAAAGGTGTTCTTTTGGGTTGAGGCCGGGACTCTGTGCAGGCCAATCAAGTTCCTCCACCCCAAACTAGCTCATCCATGTCTTTATGGGTCTTGCTTTGTGCACTGGTCTAAATCATTTGGCAGAAGGGGGGATTATGGTGTGGGGTTGTTTTACAGGGGTTGCTCTTGGCCCCTTTAGGCATCAGCATACCAAGACATTCTGGACAATTTCATGCTACCAACTTTGTGGGAACAGTTTGGGGATGGCTCCTTCCTGTTCCAACATAAATGCACACCAGTGCACAAACAAGGTCCATAAAGACATGGATGAGCGAGTTTGGGATGGAGGAACTTGACTGCTCTGCACAGAGTCCTGACCTCAACCCGATAGAATACTTTTGGGATGAATTTGATTGGACACTGTGAGTCAGGCCTTCTCGTCCAACATCAGCGCCTGACCTCACAAATACGCTTCTGGAAGAATGGCCAAAAATTTCCATTTCACTCCTAAACCTTATGGACAGCCTTCCCAGAAGAGTTGAAGCTGTTATAGCTGCAAAGGGTGGGCCAACTCAATATTGAATCCTATGGATTAAGACTCGGGTGGGTTTGACAAGCATGAG
>BLSH010264839.1:211128-233787 GCA_018402905.1 Glandirana rugosa
CTCAAATAGTAAGATTTTTGTTGATGATGACATAATCCCGGTCCAAGGACAACCACGAGACTCCCTCTCAAATTGTAGATTTTTCTGTTAAACTCTCCCTCAGAGCACCAACAGGAACCTGGCCCTAATACAGTAGTAGTTGTTTTTAGAATGATAAACTCTCCCTCAGTGCACCAACAGGAACCTGGCCCTAATGCAGTAGTAGTTGTTTTTAGATCATAAACTCTCCCTCAAAGCACCAACAGGAACCTGTTCCTAATGCAGTAGTAGTTATTTTTAGAACGATAAACTCTCCCTCAGAGCACCAACAGGAACCTGGCCCTAATGCAGTAGTAGTTGTTTTTAGAACGATAAACTCTCCCTCAGAGCACTGACAGGAACCTGGCCCTAATGCAGTAGTAGGTGTTTTTAGAACGATAAACTCTCCCTCAGAGCACCGACAGGAACCGGGCCTAATGCAGTAGTAGTTCTTTTTAGATGATAAACTCTCCCTCAGAGCACCAACAGGAACCTGGCCCTAATGCAGTAGTAGTTGTTTTTAGAACGATAAACTCTCCCTCAGAGCCCCAACAGGAACCTGGCCCTAATGCAGTAGTAGTTGTTTTTAGAACAATAAACTCTCCCTCAGAAACTCCAAAAACATATTCACAAATAGACTCATAAGCTAGTGTTGTCAACAGTCACACTATAAGATGATCGAGCAGTGGGGCGGTGTCACCAAGCCCAAACCATCAATTCAGTTGGAAAACGTACGCATTTCAGGAGATGCACTACCTTCCTCAGAGATAAACCAATCCAGGGCTCATGTCCCCCATTTAAGTATCCATCAATATAAGCCCCAACCACCCACTCCCAAACAAGGCGAGCAGAGCAAGTGTAACAGATAGCGCCATATGTCCACATTCAAATAAATGTGCACTCGTATCTTAATTTGTATCTAAATTTGTGGGTTTATTTGAATGTGGACATGACCTTATCTGTTACAGTTGCTCCACCTACCTTGTTTGGGAGTGGGTGTTTGGCGTTTGTATTGATGGATATTTAAAGGAGGATGTGAGCCCTGGATTGGGTTAGCCCTGAGGAAGGGAGTGTGACTCCTGAAACTTTAAGCTTACCAATTGAAGCAATGTTTTGGGTTTGGTGACACTGCCCTTTCACCCTCCTGTTTATTTTTACAGTTTTCTGTTGAGATTCCCCACAGCATTGGTGGAGGGTGTTTGTTGAAGATGTATATGGAGGCTACCTGGATTGCAGTCTATTCTTGTGATTTCTATGGCTCTGGAGTGCTGGGGTGTATCAACATACTATTATTTAGAACATGGTCCTCATGCTTCACATAGATTTTTGCTTCATAGGATCAAGGGCAAAATTTTCAATTTGCAGAATACATATCCACAGCTGTTATGATGATCAACAATAGTGATCCAAAACTGTAAACATGATAAATAAATGATAAATTACTTCCAAAGTGCCAAATGCACAGAGCAGGCGGTCAACAATCTTTGTTAATTATATAACAATGAAAGATAAAAAAAATCCCTACAACATACATGGAAAGTAGAACCCAATAAGAAAACTTTCCCCCCAAATTGTTTGCATAAAAAAGACTGGTAAACCCCCCAAAGGTGTAAACATTCTTAGAACCCACATCTACAGAAAGGAAAGCATTGCATGTGTTAGAGAAAGTTGTATTTTGTAACTTTTACACAGTTGTATTTAAGAAGGTAAACCACTCCAGTGGCGTTACCAGTCACATTTTTTTAAAAATACATGTATCCCACCATTAGGTAGGACATTTTTTCTTTATTTTTTGTCGTTGAGCAATTTACAATCGGCACAAGAGCCATATTTAAATCTTTCCTTCTTAAGTTGCGGCATAATAAAGCTGCTTAAATTCTGGACATTGGGGGTATGGTCTGTGAAATAATTTACTCAAATAGTTTTTTCATCATAAAAACTGCCTCATTACTTTTTCCGAAATTACAGTCTATTTAAGCTGATTACATACTGTGCATCAATTATAAAAATGTTGTGGGTATTGTCTGTGAAAAATAATTATCTCTAACTTGTATCTCCTAATAAGATGCAAGTTGCATACATGCTTTGCGTTGATTGCAAAATGTTTGTTGATATGGTCTTTTGGAAAAAGTATACCCTAGTTTTTATTTCTTTATAAAACCTGCATCATCATCCTTCCTAATTTGTGACCTACTAAAATTGCTTACATACTGTATTGTACTTGTAATATTTCTGGCTCTTGTTTGTAAAATTATACACTCTAATTTTTATTTTTTATTAAAGGGGTTGCAAACCCTCATTTTTTATTAAAGGGGTTGCAAACCCTATGCATTAAGGTGAAAAACCTTTTCAGTTGCAGCTGCCCCCAGAGCCCTCCTTTTACTTACTGGAGCCCGATCGTTCCAGCGCCGGGGACGAGCCTAGCAGCTCCAGCCGTGGGTTCCAGTCCTCATTGGATAGATTGATAGCAGGGGAGCCATTGGCTGTTGCTGCCCTCCACATAAAAAGATCCTCTCCCTGTTATATGGTGTAAAAAAATGTTTTTGCTCTTTGTTTCAATGTCCCTCATGCCGGTGCCCAGCCTCTATCCCCTTTGTTCAACAATTCCTTGCATTTTAGCCTTTGGTGGTCTGTGGAGAAGATCCCCTTCTATTAGTGGTCAGTACTAAAGTGTCTCCTTACATTGGCAATAAGTTTAGTGACACCCTTATATTGATAGTCAGTGGTAAAGTGTCCCCTAACATTGGTGGCCAGTGGCATAATTCCTCCATATATTGATAGTTAGGGGCAAAGTGCCCTCTTATGATGGTGGACATTGGTGGAGTGCCTTTTTACTTTAGTGGTAAATGGAGAAACGTCCCCTTACATTAGTGGTTCCCGGTAAAGTCTCCAGTGTAAAGCTCCTGACATATAACCTATCCCCTTCATTAGGTCTACAAATAACATATGACAATTTTATCAGAATTATGCATAGAGTAAGGTCCATATTTGATGTCATTGTTGTGCAGTGTAAAATGTAGATTATAAACAGTTAATACGAGGATGCAAGAGGTATTTTTTTATTTTTATTTTTTACAATTTCATATACACCTACCAAAATCCTGATCCAGCACTCCACCAACATTTTTTCGTACATTGGCAGTGTAATGCTCCCAAACATTGGCGGTCAATGTAGAAGGACCCCTTCTTTAACTGGTCAATGGTGAACAGTGGTGATTGAGACACACCCCTAACATAGGTGAATTGCACCCTTCTGTTGGTAGTTAATAGTGATGTGCCCCCTCACATTGATGTTCATTGGTGATGTGGTAAATTGTCTCCCAATGTTAGTAGTCTGTGATGAAGTGCCTCCTTATGTTAGTGGTGATTGGTGAATTGCAGTCACTGTAGTGCCCCTTACGTTGGTGGTCAGTGGTGTAGTACACTGTTATGTTGGTAGTCACAGGGGAAGTGACTTCTTATGTTGGTGGTCATTGGTGGAGTGCCCACCATATTGGAGGTCCACAGTAAAGTGCACCCTCATGTTGGTGGTCAGTGGTAATATGCTGCTTATGTTGGTGGTTAGTGTTAAAGTACCTCTTATGTTAATAGTTATTGGTGAAGTACCCCCTTGTTTGCTAATCAGTTGGAGCTGCAGTAAGTAGATCAGTGGTGTCTGTGGTGAGCTATCTGAGAGAAGAGACACTTCACTGCTTGCATGCTGCTGATACTAGCTCTCCTGATGGATGTTGAAGGTAGAACTATGCAGTACTGTTGAATGGTGTACAGTGTACTGTTGAACCCAATATTGCTTGCAAGCTGCTGCAATAGATAGAACCACAGTGCCCAGCATGAGAACATGGGCATATGCCCAAATATTAAAGGAAATTTATGAAGTTATTGTTTAGGCTGTCTGAATTTAATGTTTCTAAATGTATAGTTACTTAAAGCCCAACACTGGGCACGAAATCCTTACCAGGTTTAAAGCAGTAAAACAACCATTTTCTGAAAAGCAACCTTGCATCATGGAGGCTTTCTCTTAGATCCTGCAAAATTCTCTTGCTTTAAGACTGGGATTAATACAGCTAACCCTATTCTTCCAGGGCCACCCAGATGTAAGCACTGCAGGTCTCATAGACCACAGCATTGGGGTTATGTCTTCACCTTCCTCTCCTCCTGACCATTCAAAAAATGAAACCTAGTACTGTGTGTTTTGTGACTAACCTGGAGGAGAGGGGCACAGAAACACAACCACAGTGTTTTTTTACTAGAAACTGGGCATTTAGCATCTAAGCAACCAATCCCAGCATTTTCAGGCACAGGTGCAGCATCAAGCTCCACTGCTTGCAGCCTGTCAAAGTCTATGGTAGGCTTAAGTATGCTGTGGCTGGATGGGGATGGATATGTGCTTGGTTCTGACGGTCCCCAGGTGAAGTGTCTCACATATAAAATTCTGAGGGAGAATGTTCAGGAAATGGCTTTAAACTGCAATCCGGATGGGATTGTACACCATCAGTTATCCCCAAATTCTTTCTGCCAGTCCCTACCAACTTTTGGAGAAGCCAGGCTGAAACAGGGACCTTATTCCACATCTGGTGGAGCTGTCCATTTTCCCCTTCACCTGTTTCTGGCCATGCCCTAGACTTTACCCCTGCGCAATACCTATTGCACCATACTAGCATGTCAAAACATCAATATCTGAAATCATTGGCCTTACATATGGTGAATATTGGAGATCACCACAGCCCCCCATGATTAGAGATTGGTTCACTTGCCTTGGAGAAACTGAAACATATACAGTATTTCAAAACAGAATATTCTAAATCACTCCAGAGTAACAACCAATTGGGCATCCTAGCTGGGGTGAAACCCTGTTCAGGGTCAGAATTCTATAGAAAAGGTAGCTATACTATCTTGGCTATGTGAAATACATTGCCTGTATCATGCTTACATTAGGAAATCTTTTTGAATGCTATCCACATTTCCAGGTATGGTATTCCCTTTCCTTCCCCCTTTCTCAGTACTCACCCCTCCCTCCTCATTCCTCCCACTTCCCCTTTCCCTTCCCTCCCTACCAACCCCCCCCCCCACCCCCAGCATTCCTCCGCTGGGGGGACAAGTCTAGATTTCACTTAGTAACAATGCAGCTTTTTAAGCTTGAAGCCTTGCCTCTTGTCATTAAAATTCAAAAATGTTGAATAGCCAAGTAATTCCTCCATATTGCACAAGGGGTCTCTTACTACATACAGTAGCTAGTACTGCTACAGTAGTATTAGATATGAAATTAATTCATGTGTATCTAGAATTTAAAACAAACCTTTGCCCACATGCATTAAGGGCCAGTTCACACGACATGCAATCTAGTGTGTTTTTTTGCATCAAAAACACATGGAAAGTAGATTATATGGGTTTTCAATGACATAGTTCACACCAGTGCAGTCAGTTCCAGGGCTTTCCAGTTGCAGAAAAAAAAGTAAAACATGTTGCATTTTACCTGCACTGGACTGTACTGAAACACATTTAAACGCATCAAAAAAGCACTGAAACACACTGGAATGCATCAAAACACAGCAAAAACGCACTGGACCCTAGCATAGTGGAAAAAAACAGGAAAAAAGAAGAAAAATGCACCTGGAATGCATCCGGAAATGCATCAAAAACGCACTGGAATTCGCATGCAAAAAACGTATCCAAAATGGATCTGGAGTGCGTTTTTATGGTGTGAACCAGCCCTTATACCCCCAGAACACACCTTTCTTATGTTTTCCTTCTGCTCCATCCAGTTTCAGTAACCAAAGGTAATACCCAGTATTTCTTGGTATGGAAAATCATATGATTCATGGGCCATTCAGCACTGTCACAAGGGTAGCCCACAGACTTGTGTAAGCTATGAGTCCAGTAACTCACTTTACAAAGGTCTAGCCTTTGCCTCTGGGCCCTTGCAGCTGAATGGATAAGAAGTGGCATGAAAAGGAAGTAAGTGTAAAGGAGTACTGGACACTGGCGCTGCTTATCTTGTATATATATATATGTCTGTATAGGTAATGAGAGGGGCCTCAATCAAAAATAAATGTTGCTCTTAGACACATGTGAGTGGTTAATAAAATGTGCTGAAAAAAACTCTTAAATAAATATGCGTGATTCCTAATAGGAGTATAAATATGTGTAAAAAGTAACAGCTTATAAATATGCAAAATCACATGACCAATCTCAAGTAGTTATCCCCAAAGGTGCAACATGCAGTATAGAATAAAAACCAAACAGGTAGATAATGAAAAGGAAGTAAGTATATGCTGAATTCTAGGCAAACAGCTAAATACACAGATGAAATACATAAATAATAGATATTTTACCTGCTGTAGCACCCTTCTAATTAGGCGCAAGGATGCTAGGTAAATGTAGTCCTTTTGGGATCCTCTGTAATCAGTGGAACAGTTGCTGATTGTTTTGAACTGATCAGGGCCTCACAGGCCGTAGGTTTGATTGCTTCTCCCTACTGTCTGGAAGTCTACAGAGCATAGACGTGGAGCAGGTCAAATGAACAGTCTGAATATTTATGGAGTTTCAGCCAATCCCTTGGGAGATGCGCCCAATAAGAGGCTGCAGAGCACATAAATAGTCTGGGTCAAGAGCAGTCTTGTCTTGTCAAAAGGAAGAAGTTCCTTGATTGAAGGGCTACTGCCCTTCTAAGCAGCCCAGCTGAAATTCTGGCTATGTTCATTGAGGTCCCAGCTATACTAAGGCTGGGGGGGGCGTGTTTTCTGCAAGTTTTAGGAACGAAACAAAAAGAAAATATATTCTGCACTTACCCTAATAGTGTTTGTTAATAACCCGTTTACGTGAAACAAACCAATGAAAAATACTAACAGGTGCTGCTACTTATGTAAGCAGGAGACACTCGACTAATCCAATTGATATATATATATATATATATATATATATATATATATGCGCAAAATTCAAATATTATACACTGAGCCAAATTATAAACGCAACACTTTTGTGTTTGCCCCTATTTATCATAAGCTGAACTCATGTATCTACAACTTTTTCTATGTACACAGAAGGCCTATTTCTCTCAAATATTGTTCGCAAATCTGTCTAAATCTGTGTTAGTGAGATTTGTTTGCCGAAATAATCCATCCACCTCAGGTGTGGCATATCAAGATGCTGATTAGACAGCATGATTATTGCACAGATGATCTTTGAGTTCAGCTCATGATAAATAGGTGCAAAAACAAAAGTGTTGCGTTTATAATTTTGCTCAGTGTATATTGGTGCAAAGTTCAGTCCATATAAAGGTCAATCGCAAAAAGAGGTGCAAATATCAATATTGGTGCAAAATTCAGTCCATATAAAATTCATCACAAAAAAGCGGTGAAGATTTCAATACACAAATAATTAATCCTAGAAAAATATATTATCTTATGTGCTGAAAAAACAGTCCAAAAAAATCCATATGTAGGTATCATAAATCGTGAGGAATGCCTTTGATATATATCGGTATATCAGCCATTAAGGGAGCATTCAGTCTGTCTCTGTTCACTGCCAAGAGCTAGGAGTTCCGCATACCAAAAAATCCTTTAAAGTTATTGGATCCGCCATGCAGTTCTTACATAAAAAGGGCAACAGAAGAGAGTGGCTTCATGGTGCAGTATATAATACCATCATTCCCCTACAGGGAAACGCGTCGAGAGGAGCTGGTTTGTGTGACGTCACTACGTTTCCAGCCAGCAGGTGAATGCTGTGGCTGTGAGGACTGTACTTCTTGCTTTTTTAATTTTTGTTCATGTAAGTGCAATGATTTTATCCTAATAAATATTGGTATTTTCTAGGATTAATTATTTGTGGATTTGCACTGCTTTTTTGTGATGAATTTTATATGGGCTGAATTTTGCACCAATATTGATATTTGCACCTCTTTTTTGTGATGAACTTTATATGGACTGAATTTTGCACCAATATATAATATTTTAAAGTTGTGCTTACACACACACATATATATATATATATATATGTATATATATATATATAGCAAGTTTTAGGAACTAATCAAGGGATTTTACCAAGGATCTGGTCTGGAGAATCCACTGGAGAAATATCTGTCTAATATTGGAAGAAGGCATCCAAGTATCCAGGGACATTGTGAGTACAGACCTGAGTGTAGGATCCTGGTGACTGTGGCTGCTGCCAGGGGCGTACCAAGGGGGGTGTGGGGGGGCAGTCAGCCCCGGGTGTCAGGCACTGCCCAGGGACCCCGGGTGCTTGTGGGACCCCTGAACTTTCTCTTTCTAAAATATTAATCAGGGCAGCACAGAGCGCAGCGGTGTGGGGAGAGGCTGTCTGTAACACCCCCTGTCATCTGATCAAGTTAGGCTGTCCCTCGGGGAAGTTCACTATCTCCCGAGGCAGCCGGAGTTGGTGAGTGGGGTCTGGGAGTGGCTGCCTCCTTCACTCCTCCTACAGACTCCTTCCCTCAGGCTGATACCGCAGCTATAGAAGAAAGAGGAGGAGAGAACACATCAGCCCAGGAATCTTTATCACCTGCCATGCTGTAAGTCACTGAGCAGTGCACACTGTCACTACATATAGACCTAGCCTGGCACTAAATCACCTAACCTGGCTCTATATCACTTAACCTGGCTCTATGTGTCACCTAACCTGGCTCTATATATCACCTAACCTGGCTCTATATACCACCATATTCTGGCTCTATATATCACCTAACATGGCTCTATATATCACCCTAACCAGGCTCTATATACCACCTAACATGGCTCTATATACCACCTAACCTGGCTCTATATATCACCTAACTTGGCTCTTTATATCACCTAACCTGGCTCTATATACCACTCTAACCTGGCTCTATATATCACTTAACCTAGCTCTATATACCACCCTAACCTGGCTTTATATATCACCTAACCTGGCTCTATATATCACCCTAATCTGGCTCTATATATCACCTAACCTGGCTCTATATATCACCCTAACATGGCTCTATATACCACCTAACCTGGCTCTATATCACAAAACCTGGCTCTATATACCATCTAACCTGGCTCTATATACCACCTAACCTGCCTCTATATATCACCCCTACCTGGCTCTATATATCACCTAACCTGGCATTATGCCATCCTAACCTGCCAGTATACTACCCTAACGTCACTTGACGTTGATGTGCAGCTCGCTGCCTGCCGGCCTGCCCGCAGGCAGCACACCACGCGGCGATGTGCGGGGGGTGCCAGATATAGGATCCGCCCCGGGTGCCAAATGCTCTAGGTACGCCCCTGGCTGCTGCTATCTTTTTGTGCATCAGTGATAATGCATATCTGGGGCATTACTTATGGTGTCTTAGTGCCTCTCATCCTCTTGGTTTCTAGTAAAGGAACTAGTCTGAGAAGCAGGGACAAAGTGAAGAGTGTCCTCTAGTTACGGTCCAGTCTGCATGGAGTATCCCACAGCTAATACTCTATCCCACAGCAAATACTCTATCCAAGTTTATTCTGCAATCTATATAAAAACAGGCAAACCCTTAGACTGTTCTTTGAGCCAGAGAGAGTGAATGTTGATGTGTGCTTGGCTTCGGCTGAACTGATCTGGGAGAGGAACCTGTTGCAACCAGCAGGCCTTACAGGGGTAAGGGTGACACTAATAAAGTATTTTAATATTTCTTCATCCAGTCATGATATTTATTCAGCTCTTCCACACAGCACAGTTCTGCCTACCAAGAGTGTGGTCCTGATTATTCTCTGTTGTAGCTTCACTTTTGTTTTCAGGTCACTTCTCCAGATTGCAAGCATAACTTGCCAAAATTTCATGGCAATGTTGAATTGTAATTCTTGTTCAGTTGGTGCACATTTTCACTGGCAGTTGTACACTTGCAGAGCAGTTGAATCACAAGCTTTACTTGACACTTTTCCAATCTGTAGCAAATTTGCACGGTAAGTCTCTAGCAAGAGCATATTTGCAATGGTGAGTCTACAGAGTTCGGCAAGTCACAGTGATTCCATGTGGTGGGATGACTATTGCACAACATAACTGGACCAGAACTTGCAGCAGACTTTTAGAATGTTTTCAAAGAAAGTTGACCTAGAGTCATGCAATGGGGACTTGCAGCAATTGTGCAACATACTTGTGAAGCCTGGCAAGTCTAGCAATAGCTTAGCAAGTTATTTTAAAACTTGCAGCTCAATTGCTTGCTATCTGGGTCCTCACTCCAACTATGTCACTGCACAGTAAAAAGAGAAGCTGTACATTAATAACTTTATCTCTATGTCAGTGTGCTCTCTCCTCCAACCAGTATTCTTCTTGAACTGAACCACACCTAATTGGTTTCTTGTGCTGCTTCACCCTCCCTGTCTGAGTTCAGTCCAGGTACCTACATTGCTTGCATTTAAAAATTGCATTTAATGATCTAATAATAATTACATAGCTGCATTCATTTGTGCCTTTTATATCTGCCTGGAGTTCAACTTTAAAGTGAATGAGTTATGTTGCCCTGCGTGCACTTTAATTTTAGTTTACTTTGTATATAGAAAAAAAACATATTATCTTATTCATTAGCTAAACTGGCAGTGAAATATGTATCATAATACATCCAGAAAACATTTAGGGGATAAATCTGAATTTTCTCATATAACAGCTCACTAGAGACTAATACTTCAAAGATGTATGATGTTTAATAGCTGCTTAGTATGCTTATATAATTTTAGTTTAAAACTGTTCACACCCTAAAGATTATGTTAATTATAAATCTGCTAAGTATGAAATTGGTTAATATCAATGATGAGGTATTAGAAGTCATCTACTGTAGGTATGTTTTTCTGCATATAACCTGTTTTGACTATGTGGTATATTTTGCATAGTTATGTTTGCAATGGTCAATACATTTTGGCTGCTTCACTACATGAACCGATCATTGCCAAATCCAAACAAACAATAATCAGACTGGAAAAAAATCATATGTCTATAGACATATGATCACATGTCTATGGGAACACAGCAATGATTGCAGATTTTCCATGTCAAATGATCTTGGAGAAAAAATAATGTAACTTAGACAAATGATTTACTTCCCTTTTATGCATCTTCAATAAAGGTACAGCTCATTTATTTTGGGTTTTATGATATAAATGTATCATAAAACCCATTCATTTTAAAATATGAATCCCAGGCATAATATATTTCCGCGTAGTTACATTTATGCTTTGTAAAAACAAAGGTGAAAAAATCTAAAAAGAAAAGTAATGTAGCATCCACATCTCAGATTAGGTAAGTTACAATATAATATATTTTTGCCTTTGGGTTAATACCACTTTAACCTCTACAGCCCCGGAAGGATTTGCCCCCTTCTTGACCAGAGCACTTTTTGCGATTCGGCACTGCGTCGCTTTAACTGACAATTGCGCAGCCATGCACTGTTGTACCCAGACAAAATTGCCATCCCTTTTTTCCCACAAATAGAGCTTTCTTTTGGTGGTATTTTATCACCTCTGCGGTTTTTATTTTTTGCTCTATAAACAAAAAAAAGCGAAAATTTTTGATAAAAACCCAATATTTTTTACTTTTTGCTATAATACATATACAAAAATAATATATATAAAAAAACAAATGTATTCATCAGTTTAGGCCAAAATTTATTCTGCTACATATTTTTGGTAAATAAAATTGCAATAAGCTTTTATTGATTGGTTTGGGCAAAAGTTATCGTGTCTACAAACTATGAGAATTGATTTAAGGGGGCGGACAGATCGGACATTTTTGACACTTTTTTGGAACCATTGACATTTATACAGTGATCAGATCTAAAAATAGCCACTGATTACTGTATAAATGTCACTGCCAGGGAAGGGGTGAACACTAGGGGGGCGATCAAGGGGTTAAGTGCGTTCCCTCATTGTGTTCTAACTGTGTGGGGGCTGGCTGGCAGGGACATGACAGATCGAACTGATTCCGATCACAGGGATCAGTAGATCACTGTCATGTCTTCTAACAGAACGGGGAACCGCCAATGTAAACACGGTGGTTCCCCGTTCTGCTTCCCTAACAGACGATCACGTATTGCTGGCGGACATCTAGTCCACCCGACCTGCGGCCACACTCACGCAGCATGCGACGGACATGAGAGCACACCGCCTGCGGCTCACGCCCGTAGCTGTGGCTGTGCGAATCGCCGCTTATAGACGGCGATTTGCACAGCGGAGCCACATTGCCACCTTTTTTGTATGCGAAGCAGTCGGCAAGTGGTTAAAGCAACCCGTCAGACTTTAGGTTCAGCTGTTATTTTCCAGGGCAGGCTTGCAATGAGTTGTCTGAAATGCCTCCTCCATCAATTTTGTAAGTAATACCCTGGGTGTGTAGATAAACTCCTAACATAGCAAAACTGCAGGGAGCATATAAGAACACCACACTTCACTCTGCACACAGAAACCTGTGCAGACTTCTACCTGTGCAGCAAGTTCAGATGATGTTATTGAACATTCAGCAGGGAACAAGAGTGCTTCTGATTGCAGAGCGGTAATTGTTGTGACTGTGCAAGAAGCATGTTAGACGAGCCTTTCTCAACCTTTTTCCAGCAAGGACCCTTGAAAAGTAATTTCTTGAGCACCGCCAGGAATCTGTCTGATATGAGATCATATTAGATCGGTAATCTGTCCCTCACAGCGCCGGCAGCATGCTCTCCCTACACTAGCCTGTGACGATGTGACACGCGGCATACCTGACTCCAGCTTATATAGAGACTGGGTCACATGATGCACTAGCCTATCACAGCCATGCTATTAGTAGGCATGGCTGTGATGGCTTCTAAGGGCAAACGAGTAAAACGGTTGTTGATTGGCGGCCCTGCAGCTATAGAAAAGGTGTGCAAAATACCCGAATACCGAACCCGAACCCGGACTTTTTTGCAAATGTCTGGGTTCGGGGCACGGACACCAAAAAGTCTGGTACGGACCCAAATTTTACACTTCGGATTCGCTCAACTCTAAACATGAACATTTGGAAAATATAGGAACAAGGCAACAACTTTGTTTCCCATGGCTTTAATGAGAATATAGCATTGCTTAGGTTGAGAATACAGACTGGTCTTGGTCTGGCCAGGAAAAGAGTTAAAACCTCCAGACCATCAGAAACACTGGGTGGTAGGTGGGCTTGCTGTCAAGTACCAGCCCAAAGTAACTTCACACAAGAAGAATCTTCATTTCAGTTTCTATAAATGAATACATATACTATTACACCAAAGTCACTGTAAAATAAAAAGGTTTGGAAAGAATAAACCTATTGATATTGCCAAAAGCTTGGTTAAATTGTCAATCCTAGTAAAGAAGAGATACAATAATTCTTTTAGAATTGCTGTAGTGATTTGAATGTCCAACAAGCAACTTGTCTTTATAGAAAGTGACCCAATCGATAAATTCTGTACTGAACAAAATCTCTGTTTCACGTCCAATTAATTCTTCTTTTTACACTGGAAAGTTCATTTATTCCTCCTCCTATCACCAATGGCATGACATCAAGTAGGCATTTATTTAAATTCTGGCACCATTGCCTGCACAGCTCCGAACACTGACTGCCAATTGCAAGTTGATATTTTATACTGATTGTTTTGTGGGACAGGCTCTTTTCCTTTGTGCATTTTCTGTATGCCAAACTGCAACTGTTATGTTCTTCAAATGCCTCACATCGAAATGTATTTAGTCACATGTGTTAAAGCTATTTTTAATGTGCTATACATTATAACTAATTCGTTCTTTAAGAGTAGAGAAGTATGGCCAAAGCTATACTTCCATGGATCACAGGAGTGCACTTAGTTCTGCATTCCTGTAACCCATATTCAGCCGGCGGGCTAAAAAAATAATATATTGCCACTTACTAATCTTTACATGTGGTGAATCATTAGCTTTCTTTTTTTGGACTTTATTTTCACCTGGTGATTTAGCCAGTAACACACTGCCTGTCTTAGGGGATCTTCGCTCTGGACGGAGGTCGAAAGGCACCTTCTGACAGCAACATTGTGAATCTGGGGAGAGGGTAGTGGTAGATGCACTAGCAGATTTAGATGGACTTTATATAATATATGAATATATATACATACACACACACTCACCAGCCACACCTTGCTAGTACCAGTTTGGACCCCCTTTTGTCTTCAGAACTACCTTCTTTGTTCGTCACATAGGTTCAACAAGGTGCTGGAAATATTCCTCACAGGTTTTGGTCCATAGTGACAGGATAGCATCACACAGTTGCTGCAGATTCTTCGGCTGCACATCCATGATGCAAATCTCCCATTCCACCACATCCCAAAGGTGATCTATTGGATTGAGATCCGGTAACTGTGAAGGCCATTAGAGTACAGTGAACTTATTGTCAAGTTCAAGAAACCAGTGGTGAGATGATTTGAGCTTTGTGACATGGTGCATTATCCTGCTGGAAGTGAGTGTATATATATACAACTTTTAAGTGATGACATGGCCTCTATTCTTAGCTGCACAAGGGGCTTAGAGTGGCGGGGGTGGAGACTCTTTGTGATGGTGTAGGTGGGTGTGGCAAAAGCAGCTCGAGCAGAGCACAGGCAGAGTTGGGCAGGGGGGGGTAGGCCAGCAGGAGGCAGAGAACAGCAGTACAGTAATTAGCTTTGCAGAGGGGGAAGCATGTTAATATAAGTCTGACCACTGGCGTACAGGCAGGCTGTGCAAGTACAATTCATGGAAGAAAATTGATCACTCCTCCGGAATGAATGTGCTTTAATGCCCTGGTGTAGTCAGTTTGAAATAGGAAAGCAGAGGGACTGACACGATTGTCAGGTATTTCACACAAAGGAATCAATGCAAAGAAACAAGATACTTTTTAATACAAGTACATGCTTTTTTTAATGGTGTCATGCAAAAGGAAGAGGTGGAGCCAGAAAGCATTGTGTTTCCAAGGAGCTCAAAGCTGAGTAGTCAAAGTCCTAGCCTCCAAATGTAGCACCAGCGGGGAATGGTCTGATATCCCTCTGGGGGTGTACATAATATTGGTAAGGAGAGGCAGTATATAGGGGGTGCCAAGACAAAGATCTATGCGGGACAGGGGAATATATGACTCAGAGAAAAACATTGCTTCTCCTGGTGATATCTAATGCACCAAAAGTCAATCCAATCCACCTCCTCTAGAAATCTATACAGGATGATACCTCTATTTTCAGCTCGTGAGGTGGGAGAAGGGTGCTTGAGTAGAGAGGAGTGTAAGCAGCAATTGAAATTCCCTAATCATAGAAGTAGTAGAGCAAGCTGGTACCCACCTGAGAATTCCTCAGTGCTGACTGGGGCTGAGGGCTGCAGGGGGAGCTGCCGCCATGAGGATAGTATGGTTGACCTCCTCTTCTGTGTCATATGCAAGACTCAGCCAAGGTTGTACGTCTGAAATGCTTAAAGAGACATGCTGTCATTTGTAAACATAGAAGCTGGCAGATAAAGTAAGTAGTGCAGAAAACTTCATCCACTGGCTTCTGTGTTTACAAGTGACAAGTCGGTAAGAGGTGGCACTGCATTCCAGCTGAAAAAGAGCCCTGACCCCGATCTTGACCCAGACACTAAACTAAATCAAGCTCTGATCTAGCTATTTTGCTTTTATTATTAAAGGAGAAGTATGACCAAAAGATTTTTTGCCCATACTTCCCCTATGGATCTCAGGAGTGCAGTTCATTCTACACTCCGATGATCTGTTTTCAGCTGAGAGTGGGCTGAAGCCCACAGTCGGCTGATGTCACAGAGCCGGTCCAGGCTCTGAAAAGATGCCAACCATATGGTCAGTATCAGCCCAGAAGCTTGGATCAGCACCTGGCTCAGTCTCTTAGCCATCTGCTGAGAGCCTGAGCCAGACCCTCCTGCTCCCCCCATAGCCCAGAGCTCCAGTGAGCTCTGGAGGAGTGAGCAGAGAGCCAGCAATCAGCAGTGTTTGATCGCTCAGTTCTCACTACAGAGGCGGTGGGGGACAGATGCAGCATAAGATCGATGCTGCATCCACCTAGGTGAGTATAAATGTTTGCTTTTTTTAAACCCTGAACTTCTCTATTAATATTATTATTATTTTTTTACATTTTTTTTAAACACGCAGACTTATTTTTATTAACATTCTTTTTCTCTGAGTAACTCGGAAGAAGGCCCACCTCCTTGACGCCGCATATATGCACCGTATATGTATATGTATATTGTTTAAAGTTACACTGAAAACACTTATTTACAATAAGTTTTTATTATGACTATTATTGATTTTTTCTTTTAAAATAAAGTTATATTTTCATCTTAATTGAAATGTGTTTTTCCCATAAAAGCTTTTACTCTCACATAAATGATTTTGTATTTGTAAGAATTCATTTTAGGATAGTATTTTTTTGAATTGGATAGTCATGTTCTTGTCTTTAGGCATGAAACTGCTTTGAGGGAAGGGGGTTTCGGTTGTTCCGTTGAGGAAAATCAGATGCTCAAAAATAATTTTCTGTCTTATACGCTCTGAATAGTTCATGTTGGATGAACCATCCATAAAAGAATACACACTGCACCAGCTTATTGCTGCTTAATCAGCAGAGCACAATATGAATCTCTTGACATTTTCCAACCCAGAGAATTGACAATTCCATGGTTAGCAACAGTCTGTTCCTGCTGTTCTTGTGTTCTTGCATGGATATACAGATATTCTTGTACAATTGTGCTGGAAATATTTAACTGGCTCTTTTAATGAATCTATATTTTTGTATTAATGATTTTCCCTTTTTCTCTCTTTCTCTCGAAAAAGGTATCTTAGAGACTTTTAAAATAATTTATGTGTATACCAGGGGCAATTCGGAAATCACAATTTCTGAGACTAGGGAGAGAGGGAGATAGGTTGCAGGGGGCAGAGCCAGGGGTGTGCAGTAAAATAATAAAAAAAATAATAAGAAGAAAAGTAAAACAAAAAAATATATATATAAAAGCACAGTACTGTTTTATAGGCTACAACAGACTACTTCTAATAAGGATAATATATATGTATATATAGGAACAAAAAATAAACAGAATATCAGCATACAAGAAAGAAAAAGAAGTCATGTTACATACCCTTGTAACCATTTTGAAAAAAAAAAAGTATATATATATATAGATATATATATATATATATATACACACAAAAATATACATGTGGCAGGGAGGGGGGCAGGGAGAAGGTTAGGGAGTGGGCGGGGGGGGGGGGCAGGGTGGATAAGGGAGCAACTTTAGATACAAAACCCTGTCCCACTCTTCCCATAGAATATTGTCTCAAGCAGTGTGTATATATCCACTGAACTGTGCCTTAATAGACAGAGTATTTCTAGGATGAAACTTATAATGTTAATAAGTTCCTTGTAGAAGGCTTTTGTATTGCGCAGTTGATTTAAAGTGAGACCAACAGGCCCAGGTAGAAGTGTATTTAGGCATTTGATCTTGTGAAATATGGATCAATTCCGCTATTACTTCAATTTTATTGATTCTGTCAAACCATTATTTTGCTCTGGGAGTATGGGAGGAGCGCCAGTTCACTGGAATACACATTCTAGCCGCGTTGACCAAGTGCATGGCCAGAGACTTTTTGTAGGCCTTTTTAGACAAGGAGGTATGATGCAATAGGTATTGTTCCGGCGCAAAATCTAAAGTATATATATTGATATTCGCAATCGTATCATTAACTAGCTTCCAAATATTTTTTCACAGGTCCACCAGATATGGAGCATTGTGCCAACAGCAGAGCCACATCGCCAGCAGGTGTTTGTCATTGCTGGTGAAAATTTATGCAATAATGCAGGGGTTCTATACCATCTTGTCCACACTTTGTAGCCATTTTCCTGAATAGCCACATTTAATGAACCCTTAAGGATATACTCATCTATGGTGTCCCTCTCCTCATCCGTAAGAGTGCATTGCAAGTCTCTTTCCCATGTTGTTCTAGATTAGTCTGGTTGTGAAAGGGCTGCCTGCATTAACAGAGAGTACAGCAAAGAGACCAAGTGCCTTTGGGATGTTTCTCTGAGGCATAGACTCTCAAATTGCGTGAGGGGTCTAGAGTATGTGTCAGACTGTGTCGAATGTGAGAGAAAGTGGCATAACTGAAAATACGCCCAAAGTGGAAAAGAACCTGATGGAGAAAGGGCACACAGTTGGGCATGTGTGAAGGGTTTATTTTTCGAGAAGAAATGGTATGCTAAAACATCTATATAGGGGCAGTTGGTTTCCAAGAAATGGGTTTAAAGACCCGGGGGGGCTGTGTTCCCCCTTACTGTTGTCAGGGGCCCTGGTACCGAGGAGAGAATTGAACGTTTACACGACTGTCTAAAACAGGATAAAGTGGGACCTATAAGAGGATGGTCCACCAGTGCAGGAGGGATGCCATTAGGTGGCAGCCAGGGCGTTAAATTCAGGGGTATATCACTGAAAGGATTTTCTATTGAGATCCAGTCTTTCCTTTGGAAGTGGACACTCCAGTCCACTATCCTCATAAGCAAGCAGGCTTTATAATACATAAATAGATCGGGAAGGCCAATTCCTCCCTTGAGTTTTGGCAGGGTGAGGCGCGAATATCTAGTACGTGACGGGGAATTCTGCTAGATAAAATGAGAGCAGCTCTTTTTATACATTGCAAAGAAAGCTGGGGGTAATGCAATCAGTATTGCTTGTAATAAATAAAGCAGGCGTGGTAAAATATAAATTTTTATCAGTGCAGAGCACCAAAACCAGGACACATTGAGACCGCGCCAATGCTGAAGGTCTTCTTGTATTTTGCCCAACATAGCCTTAAAATTCTTAGGATAGAGTTCCGATAGATAACTGGGATCTGTATTCCAAGATATGTAATGGAATCTTTCTTCAAAGTAAATGGGAAATGGTCCTGACAGTGGGTCACTAATGAGGGGGGGAAGGGATATATTTAGCGCATGGGATTTTGCATAATTGATTTTAAGGTTAGAAATTTGTTTGAAGAGGCTCAAATCACTAAGGAAGTTCGGCAAAGAAATTGCTTTCTTTGGAGATTGGACAAAACAGGAGTAGGTCATCGGCATAAGCTGCTATCTTGTATTCTCTGTCCTTCAACATTATCCCTGTAATGTTTTTGTTAGATCTGAGCTTATCTAAAAGGGGTTCTAAAGTCATAATATAAATCAAGGGTCATAGGGGGCAACTCTGACGTGTACCATTTTGGATGGGGAAGACATCCGACAGGTGGCCATTGACCCTCACTTTGGCCGACTGGGTGGAGTAGATGGCTAGGATACCAGCACACATACGTGGGCCTAGGCCAATTGCATGAAGCACCGCTCCCATGTAGTCCAAAGCCACCCTGTCGAACACCTACTCCGCATCCAAAGAAAGAAAAAAGCCTTGTTGACTGCCAGATGAAAGAAGGTTATGCAGATTGAGAGCTTTAATGGTATTGTCCCTCACTTCCCTACCGGGCATAAAGCCCACTTGATCTAAGGAAATCAGGGAAGGGAGGAAAGGAAATATTCTGTTAGCTAACATCTTTGCGTATAGTTTGATGTCAACATTTAGCTAGACGGGAGTGTAGGATCTTTGCCATCCTTCGGTATGACTGTGATATGTGCCTCTAAAAGGCGATCAAGGGGATTTTGGGAGTTTGGGAGCGAATTAAGGGTCCTTAGAAGGTGTGGAAGTAAGATATGCTGAAAGCATTTGTAATACTGGACTGTAAGTCCATTCAGACCTGGACCTTTCCCTGGCTTCATTTGTTTGAGAGCCGACTCTAGTTCCTGTAGAGAAAATGGGAGTTCCAACTCCTGCATTTTTTGTATAGGGATAGCAGTTGGGCAGTGAGCGGTGAGAAACTCAGCAATCAGGCGAGAGCGAGCATCTTGGTCTTGCGACGATGGGTCATTCGAGTTGAGATTGTAGAGTTTCCTATAGTACCGCTCAAACTGTCCAGCTGTGTCATAATTTCTAGTAAAAATGTTACCTGCACTATCATGAAGGTGGTGTATGGTGTGGGGAGTTAAGGAGTTGTGGATTGCTCTGGCCAGTCATTTCCCACTTTTATTGCCATGTTCGTAAAATATTTACTGGCGGAGCATATAACGACAGCGTGAACATTTATTCAATTCCTCTAAAAGAAGTGAAAGTGCGTGTTCAAGTTCATGTAATGAGCCTATGTTTGTTCATGGGCTTTCTCTAGAAGCTGAATGCGGTCCGTCAAGGAATGTATCAGCGCTTGGTGTTCTTTTTTGGCTTTGGCGGACATGGCCAGGAATTCACCACATTTGTGTGCTTCCCATGTAACGTTTGGGCTAAGATCAGGAGAAAGGTTTTCCAGAAAGTAGTTTGTTAGGGAGGAGGATATGCGACTTACATCTATTGTTTTTTAAAAGTGATGCGTTAAGTATCCATATTTTAGTAGATGGGTTGATGTTGGGAAAGAAACATTGGCTCTATTGTCATGTGATGAAGTAATGGAAGATCATTTTCATAAGGAAGAAATAATATATTCTTGAATATTTCTGATGCGGAGCAGAAATGAAAGTATAATCCCTATCTTTTGGATGGAGCGTACACCAGGTATTGTGTGCAGACAATTTGTGTAGGCTCAGTCTGATTTGACGCAGAACTTTATACCTCAAAGCAGATGTGCCAGTAGATGTATCAATCAAGGGAGAAAGAGGAATGTTGAAATCGCCCCCCAGGAACAGCATTCCATGATGAAAGTCCAGTAGGAGAGCAAGTTGGGGCAATATATATTTGCTAAGGTAATGGGATGAGAAGCCAACGTGCCTTTAAGGAACAAGTATCTGCCCTCAGGACCGATCAGTGAATTCGAAAGCTGGAACTGGGAGTGTTTAGAGAGCAGGATTAACACGCCCTTGGTCTTAGAGAGAGGGTTGGTAGCATGTAGAGCTGTAGGGAACATTTTATTTGATAGATTTGGGATTGAATTTGTGTGAAAGTGCATTTCCTGTAAGAAAGCTATTTGGGCCCTATGTTTGGTCAACGCAGACAGAACTTGAGAGCTTTTTTCCGGGACATTAAGGCCTTTGACATTTAACGAGAGGCATTTTATAGATAAAGGATGTTCATGATTGAGGTTCCGTTCCATATTGCAGTGTGGGTAATACCGAGCAATAGTAGCAGCCAGTGGTGATGTAGGAAGCGGTGGAAAGATACACTTAAGGTAAATATGCCTGTGGTATTTAATTAAGAGGCGGAGCATCCATGGAAAGGAAAGGAAAGAAAAAAAAAGGAGGGGGGGCCAGGAGGGAGCAAGGGACGGATAAGAGGTAGAAGAGAAAAGAAATGTTAAAGGCCCAGAGGTGCAGCTAGGCCAGCTATCTCACCTGAATGAGAGAAAAGGAAAAAACGGAAATTCAGTGGCCTGCAGAGTAGGCATTGTGTGGGATTGTAGGGTAGACTAACGTAATTGCGAGACTACACTTTGGAGGACTATACAGGCTCATGGGAAGGTTGGTACAGGAGTCTATAAAGGAGTATATTGATATTCAACATAGACATTAATCATAACGACATGGTAATCCACCAGAGGCATCATGGTAAAAGAACTTCTATTTGAGGAGGAGATGCCCATTTGGATATGCAAGTAAAGGCCCATCTGTCTCCTCTAGCCATTGAGAGGGTGGTCACACTTGGGAGCTGATACACAGGTATAGGTCGTGGACATGAACATCTCCTACCCAAATACTGTAAGGTTAATCTATAGCAGGAAGAATCAAAAATCCAAGTGTTATGGTAAGGGTGAATATTTCTGCAAGAGTATACAGGTAACAGCCGTTTAGGACAAGACGATGAGTCTCAGCTCAGAAACTCTCACCTATAGTTCTCCACTAAAGAGAAGGTAAGAAATAATATAGTATGACAAGTCTATAAGACCAGGAATAAGGTTGTTTGATTACTTGATTGTTCCCTGAGTGTGTCTCTAACCTGAGTTGTAACCAAAGCAGTCCACAGTCATATAATTTGAGCCATTATATGCTTATGGGGAAACTCCATGAGCAAGCTTAATAGAGCATTAAGGGCAGATATGGGTAAAGGATAAGAAGTAGGGGAAGAAGGGGAAGGGAAAGGTAAAAGGGGTGGGGGAGAGGAGGAGGGAGGGGAGTGGGGGTAGGGAAGGAAAGAAAATGTTCCAGGCGTACCCCCAGGCAACATTTATCCAGGAAGGGCTGCCATTATATTAACATTTTTTTTTTTTTTTTTTTCAATAAGGCTTTATTGAAAATTTAATGTAAAAACAATCAATGACATAAAAGTTTTCATAACAGAAAAATCAAAAAGTTGTCACATGGCAGTATCGTTCCATATAGAAGAAAAAAAACATATTCATTAGTATTTATTATAATCTCTCTGGTGTATCAAATTTGTCTGTAATGGGAAGGTAAATATACTCGGTTAATCAGATAATTGTCAATAGTCTCGTAGCTGGTTGTGAGTGCAGGTTATATGTTTGGCTTATTAAGTTTGGTTCGTTACTTTCTTGTATTCATCTGAATATTTGAACTGTGTCCACCTATTCCATAGATTGTGGAATTGTTGCGTGTTTTCTTTTTTGATTGCTAATGTTTCCTCCATCTCATATATTGTGTTCATTTTCATTATCCATTCCTTGATTGTTGGGGGCTGTGTTGTTTTCCAATGTAGTGGTATC
>BLSH010264839.1:239150-252008 GCA_018402905.1 Glandirana rugosa
CATTAGGATGGAATGATGGTGACCTTGACACTCGACGTTGATAACAGTGATAAGACCCGGTGGTGTACAACGGTTATATTACAATTATACCCCCCCCGCACCGATCGCCGCGTACCACCGTCAGCGCAGACCTCTCTCGAGGCTCTTGGCCTGTTCGTAGGTCTGAATAGTGCCGTTAATCTAGTTTTTTTTCCCTTAAGGAAGTTGTGGTGAGTAGGGTGCTGTGGGATTGTTTCGATGTCTCGAATAGGACTTCGGCGACTCCCCGGCCTCTTGCCAAGCCTCCTAGAGGCCTCCCTCGGATGCGTTGTGGCGCCAGTGTGGAGGTTAGGGAGCCCGTTATTGTTCACTGGTGTGCGGTATGTAGCTGGTATCGGTGTAATGATGGGGTTCGCTTACCGGATCTTTTACCGGATCTTTTCTGCTAGGCCGTGACCGCGGTGTTGCGTAGGCTCCCTCCGGAGATCCTCCGAACCGTTCTCCGGCCCCTCAGCGGCTTCAGGATAAGCTCTGTAGCTTTGTTAGGGTGTCGTGGGATGAGTGGTGTTGAAGGAATTCCCTTTTTTTTGATCTAATTGCCGTGATAAGTCTGGATGCTTGTCCGGTTCTCGGAGCTCTCTCCAGACGCGACTGCCACCATGCGCCGCTAGCCACGCCCCCCCCATATTAACATTATATTGGCAACATGTGGTGGCCCAGAATAGTGACAATAGTTGCAGCTCACAGTTCCAGTGGTAGTAAGGTAGGATTACCTGACCTGGGCAGATCATTCAGTGGCGCTGCATCAGAAAACCTTTCAGATGGTTTAAAGTATAGTGAGTGGGGTGAGCAACTGTGTCCGTTGGCTGCAGCACTGAAGCTGAGCTAGTTAGCTTCTCTGAGGTGGTATAATAAAAAAAGATAAAGAAAAAAAAACATAACCAAAAGTAGGGGAAAGGGTTCCCGGTGTAGCACACATAAATGCATGATCCAGCAGGTACGCATCTTCCTAATAGTTCACCAGTTCTAAGGTCCAAATCGAGAAGTCAGAAGGGCCATAAGGGGTGAAGTATAAGTCCCTGGTAGCGCCAAAGGGGAATGCGCTAACCACCGATGGTCTTAGGGAATTCAGAAGGTATTCCAGCAGGATAGGGGTTAAACAAAGAGCCATTTATCTGCATCTGTTGACAGGGCGGCTTCGTGGCTCATATGTTGAATTAGGCTGGAGAGACATCAGGGCTACGGCGGTTGAGTTCTCGTCTGGAGGAGTGAGGAGCTGGAGAGGCCGGTTCCTGTCTGCGCCTGCGGGACCTGTGTCTTTGGGCCTTAGGCAAGGAACCGCTACTGGAACAATAGTCTGGCATTACCAGATCAATTCTAGCAAGTTCCCAGGTTTATTAATGTGCCATTAAAGTGAATGCATACCCAAAATGTAAAATGTAATATATTGCAGCTTACTAGCCCTTAGATGTAGTGGCTGGATTCATTTTCTTTTTCTCCTTTTATTTCCCTGGGTAATCCTGGAAATAACACTCTTTCAATCCCTTCATGTCTTTACTCATTTCCCCATTGTACTTATGGCATGGATATCACACAGGCTGGACTTCAAACATGTCGGCCATTGTTTATGTCCATTGCATGGTAGATCGATGGGACTAATAGTTTACACAATGAAGATAAGGTACTTTGTGCCTTCTATTAAGCTCTTGTGAAGTGACAAGGACACTGCATTTCTGGTAAGATCAACAGGCATTTTCTGCACTTATTAAAAAATGTTTTTAGCCTGAGAAGTGAAAAGAAATGCATCTAAGGACCAGAAAGCTGTAATGTATTAGATATTTTGTTTTTTGGGTTAAATACACTTTATAGAAGACTTTAAAGAAGATTGTTTTACTTTCATCTTTTTACCCTTGTAATCAAATGTTCATAAGAAATATCAGTTATTGAACTGCTGGTAAAATATGTTTGTTTCGTTTGTGGAAATGATCAAATCACAACAGTATTGCAGCGTAGTATTTGAAGCCTGACCCTCATTTCTAAAGCAACACGCAAAGGTGGTGTAAATATGCACTTTACGAGAAGAAGTGCATCTTGCAAAAAAGAAGGCTTTATATATTCCCCCAGGGTTTAATAGCACAGATCAAAAAGCAAATGATGTAGTATGTTTTGCTGCTGTGTCAGTTCAAGCCTTCCCAATGTGTATGACATCATCAATGTATTATGGTTTTAGAATACATTGGTATTGTGTCTAAAAGCTTGGACTTTTGCTTGTTTGGTGAGAACCGAATGTCATATATAGTTAATGTTTTTCCTTCTTCTACTAAATATGACAGCTTCCTGTCAATCACTGTTAGGGCTCTTTTACACGGGCTTTCCGTTCAGGTCCGCCTATCCGTTTTTCAGGCAGACCTGAACGGATGCTCCATTCAGCTCACATGTCTGCTGACATCCACCGCTGTCGGATCCGATCCTGTCCGTGAAATCTAGACGGATGGAAACCCTATTTTCCATCCGTCTGGAGGATTGGATCAGAGCGGATCGGATGAAAACAGACAGGCAGTCCGTTTTCATCCAATCTCACTAGAGCAGAGCAGGGCTCTGACAGATCCATCTCTGCTCAGTGAGCGGAGACAGAACTGTCATCCTTTGGCTTATCGGGAATCAACGGAGCGATCCCTGCTGAGCAAAATGGAATCTGAAAACAGATAAGCCCATGTGAAAGGGCCCTTAAGGAAGCAGTGGGTGCCAGCACCTGCTGCGTCCTTGATAGCCAGTGACATCACCCGGTCCCATTCATTGTTTATAAAACAAAATTGGCAGGGATATGGATAGCACTGACATCATTGTCCAAATATGGCCACATGTTGATATTGATCAATGACATCACTGGGCATATCAGGAGATATCATTTACAGCGAGACTAGAAACAGGATCAGGTGTGTCTGTCATTTGTTTTTTGTTTTTTTGTTTTTTTGTTTTTTGGGAATTTCCAGGAGTTGTCCATCATGATTGATGAGGATCTGCATTACTGGTTGATGTGATTGATAATGGATTTACATCACAGGGCATTTTTTTTTTAAATAAAGGACTTTTTAAAAAGTGTGTGTGTTTTTTTGCATTTCATTTTTTTGTGTACTCACGTGGTAGATGGTTATCCGGGGGTTCCCCTTATTGTCAAAGGGGCTTCCAGATTTTAATAAGCCCCCACCAACTGGGCCAGTGTTGTGAGGAAGAGGCCCTTGTCCTCATCAACTTGGGGACCACATTTGCCTAGGTCTGGTATGGAATTTGGGGGGATTGCATGCCATTTTTTTTTTTTGCATGGGGGCCCCTTTGACATTTATACCAAACCCTCATTAAGGATGAGGGCCTGGTGTGTATTTTTAGGGGATACCTCATGCCTTTTTTTGTGTGGGGACTCCCTTAAAGTGGAGTTCCACCCAAAAGTGGAACTTTCGCTTTAATGGAAGGTGACCCCCCCCCGACATGCCACATTTGGCATGTCTTTTTTTTGGGGGGTGACCAAGGACCCTGTTTTCACAGGGTCCCAGGTCCACTTCCTCCCCTGGAGCCGCCGCTCCGGAAAGGAAGTCCGCCTTCCCCCCTCCCTCTCGGTGATCTTCTGAGACATGTCAGAGGTCCCAGAAGATACGCCGAGCCATTCACAAGCCACAGCACAACTCGCGCATGCGCAGTGAGCACCCGGCTTTGAAGCCAAAGCCAGGTGCCCACACTTGTGATGCCGGCGCCCCCGAGGGGAGGGGGAAACGAGCGAGCCCTCGAGTGGCCGCATAGCTGGAGCGAGGGACAGGTGAGTGGCCGATTGTTATAAAAGTCAGCAGCTACCCTTTTGGTAGCTGCTGACTTTTAACAGGGTGGAACTCTGCTTTAACATCTATGTCAGACCCTCATCCAGGGCAAGGGTCTGGTATATATGAAGGCTATCTCCAGCAGCTTTGTTCACAAATGGCCAAGAGCTGTCATTTACCAAACATTTAAACTGCATTTTTTTCTTTGTAAATGTCATTTTTGCGGCAAAAAGTTGTAAACATCATGCAGATGTGCTCCCCACCAAATGTATATATACAAATGTATATATATATATATATATATATATATATATATATATTTGTCTAATTATCCTTGTACAGTGATACTCCTGTAGTATTGGTAGCAAATTGGTACCAGACCATCACTTCCACAAATCAATCAGAGAAAAACTGAGCAGTTCTAGGATTGTCATGTTGAAGTCATATTTAATGAAAACCCTAGCTAAATTACATTAAGTTAGCACTGTGCATTATATGTAATGGCCTTTTTTTAACACATAAAATACTTGTTACAAGTCTTTTTTATTCTTCTGAACATCAGCGATGCTGCTTTCCTGCTGCCTCTTTGCAGCCACTTTCTGTCTATATGCGTACACTCTAGCTGCATCGCATTTCCCAGGGTGAGTTTCCTGATTATTATAACAATGGACTAGGGAAGAGCTTGGGTTCAGTGCTGGACCAGTCAGCTGCGACTCGGGTCATTTCCCACCCCATAGCTGCACATTCACAAAGGGGTGGGGATGCTAATGACATCACTGACCTAATATGACCATGAACAGGCATGCAGCCTGGCTGGCCAGGAAAAGAAAGGGAGGGGCAGCACATGTGTGGCTCCTTCTGCAGAACCACCTCCGATAACGTCAGATGACGAAACATGTAAGGCGGAGCCTGTGCGTCACCACGTTACCTTCGAAATAGACACACAGTAGCGGTAACCTCCATCTTCAACGCACGTTAACCCCAACACTAGAAGCTACTTGGGGCCTTTTGCGCAGATATTGGTGTTCCATTTAAGCATTTGAACTGAGAACTGAATTTTAAATATTTATTTGCCGTTTATAGCCTTTGTATTATATCATTTATTTATTTTATTTATTTCATTTGTATCTGTGTTATACGTTAGGCACGTTTATATATATATTTTTGGCACATTGTAGGTACTGGATAGGAATAACTAATATTGTTTTTCTAGCACCTTACATTTGTGTTTGCACTTCATCACTACTTGGCACTTTGGGACCACTTTGCACTTTGCGACCACTTTGCACTTTGTAACATTTTTTGCACATTTGGCAATACTTACATTACTAATTTTACAGCACTTTAATGCATCACAGCACTTTGCTGATGGCAATGTAAAATACTTTTTTGCAGTTTTGCACATTATACTGATATAATGTAAGTGGCAGCGCCATCCCACCGTATCTGTTAACCTTTCAGAGATAACCAAAGGATCTCGATCATCTGCAAACCACCTCCCACTTAGTTAATAAGCTGTCATGGACTATGACATATATTAGCACTTCACTATTACAGCAACCTATAATAAAAAGCCTATAAAGCCTAGAGTTTCTGTGAAAGGGGTATATCATTCCCCTATATTTCTATAGTCCTTCAGCCTGCTCTTTGTGGCCTTGCCACAAAGACTATTTGCCCTGTGTAATATTTATCTATTTGCCCTGTGTGATATTTGTCACCAAGATTGGTTAAACTAAGTCAGTATAATCCTCATGTCCAATGGTATTTTTCTATTTGTATGCTTAATATCTTAAATAGAGTTGAGCGGACACCTGGATGTTCGGGTTCGACTGGTTTGGCCGAACTTCGTGGAAAAGTTCGGGTTCAGTACCGAACTTGACCCCGGACCCAGAACCCCATTGAAGTCAATGGTGACCCGAACTTTTGGGTACAAAAATGTCTGTAAAAAAGTCCTGGAAAGGGCTAGAGAGCTGCAAAAGGAAGCAAAATGGGGGGTAAGAGTAGGACAAGTGCCCTGCAAACAAATGTGGTTAGGGAAATAACTTAAAATCACATAAAAAAAAATAAAAATGGAAGGAGGAGGTGGATGTGGAGTAGGAGCCTAGAGGTTGACTAGGCCGTGACCGTGGCAGTGTAGGTGGAAGTGGCGGTGGAGGAGGAGGAGGAGGTGGTAGCCAACACTGTTTTTTGTTTGTTTGTTTTTTTTTTCTAATTGGGGTAGCCCCCGAAATATTGAGACATATTAAAAAAAAACAAGTATACCAATGGCTGTGTGAGGCCGGTCTAAATGTCTATTCTGCACAAGGTACAGACAAGTCTTGTGGGATCCATGCCTGGTTCATTTTAATAAACGTTAGCTTGTCCACGTTGGCTGTGCACAGACGGCTGCGCTTGTCTGTGATAACGCCCGCTGCCGTGCTAAACACACGTTCAGACAATACACTGGCTGCAGGGCAGGCCAGCACCTCCAAGGCATAAAGGGCAAGCTCAGGCCATGTGCCCAATTTGGAGACCCAGAAGTTGAATAGGGCATACCCATCAGTCAGTACGTGTAGGCGTGCTGCTGACAAAGCTTTTCCACATTTTGGCCATGCTAACCCTGCCTTCTGAGGTGCTGGCGGTGCCACAGCTGCATTGGCGACCTCTTCCTCATCCTCCGCCTTCGCCTTGTGCTTCCACTGAGCCCCCTGTGTCATTTGGGAATGCCCTCAGCAGCGCGTCTACCAGCGTGCGCATCTTCCGATCACGCTCCAGTGAGGGAATTAAGGACGGCACGTTGTCCTTGTAATGGGGATCCAGCAGGGTGGCCACGCAGTAATCAGCACAAGTTAAAATGTGGGCAACTTGGCTGTCGTTGAGCAGGCACTGCAGCATGTAGTCACTCATGTGTGCCAGGCTGCCCAGAGGCAAAGACAAGCTGTTCTCTTTGGGAGGTGTATCATCTGTGTCCTCCGTATCCCCCCAGCCACGCTCCAGTGATGCCCATGAGCTGCGTTGGGTGCCACCCTGCTGTGAACACGGTTCCTTCTCCTCATCATCTTCCTCGTCCTCCTCATCCTCCAGAACTGTGCCTTGGCTTGAAAATGTTTTACCTGGCCTATGCTGGTGCAGGAACCCACCCTCCGAGCCACTTGTGAATGACTGGCCTGATAACCGTGGAAACGACCCCTCTTCCTCCTCCTCTTCCTCCTGTGCCACATCCTCTTCCATCATCGCCCGAAGTGTTTTTCCAAGGAGACATAGAAGTGGGATAGTAACGCTGAGAACAGCGTCATCGGCACTGGCCATGGTGGTGGAGTACTCGAAACACCGCAATATGGTACACAGGTCTCGCATGGAGGTCCACTCGTTGGTGGTGAAGTGGTGCTGTTCCTCAGAGCGACTGACCCGTGCGTGCTGCAGCTGAAATTCCACTATTGCCTGCTCCTGCTCTCACAGTCTCTCCAGCATGTGCAAGGTGGCGTTCCACCTTGTGGGCACGTCGCATAGGAGGCAGTAAGTGGGAAGGCCGAAGTTCCGCTGTATCGCAGACAGGAGAGCAGCAGCAGGGTGAGAACGCCGAAAGCGCGCACAGACGGCCCACACTTTCTGCAGCAGCTCTGACATATCCGGGTAGTTTTTTAGAAATTTCTGCACCACCAAATTCAGCACATGCGCCAGGCAAGGGATGTGCGTCAAACCGGCTAGGCTTAGAGCTGCTACGAGATTTCGCCCATTATCGCACACCACCAGGTCGGGCTTGAGGCTCAGTGGCAACAACCACTCATCGGTCTGTTGTTCAATGCCCTTCCACAGCTGCTGCGCAGTGTGGGGTTTATCCCCCAAATATATCAGTTTTAAAACAGCCTGCTGTCGTTTCCCCCTGGATGTGCTGAAGTTGGTGGTGAAGGTGCTACTCTGAGCAGATGAGGAGGTGGTAGAGGAGGAGAAGGAAGCACAGTAGGAGGAGGAGGCAACAGGAGGCAAAGAGAAATGCCCTGCAATCCTCGGTGGGGGAAGGACATGCGCCAAACGGCTAGCCGCCTCAGGCCCACCCACCACTACATTTGCCCAGTGTGCAGTTTGCGAGATATAGCGTTCCTGCCCGTGCTTACTGGTCCATGTATCAGTGGATATGTGGAACTTGCCACAGATGGCGTTGCGCAGTGCACACTTGATCTCGTCAACGACTTGTTTGTGGAGGGAAGGGATGGCTTGCCTAGAAAAGTAGTGGTGGCTGGGAACCACATACTGTGGGACAGCCACCGCCATCATGTTTGTAAAACTGTCCGTGTCCACCAGACGGAATGACAGCATTTCAAAGGCCAGGGATTTTGAAATGCTGGCATTTAGGGCCAGGGATCGCGGGTGGGTGGGGGGGTAGTACTCCCTCTTTCTCTCCAGTGTTTGGGAGATGGACAGCTGTAAGCTTCCATGGGACCGTGTGGAAATGCTTGGGGACAGTGGCGGACACGGTGGCATTGCTGTCACATCGTCTGCTTGCTGGGTGGCAGGTGACACTGGCACTGTAGAGGTGGAGGAAGAGCCCCAGGCAGCAGCAGAAGATGAAGCAGGAGGAGGCCGAGACCTTTCTTGGATTTTGAGGTACTTATTCCACTGCAGCTTGTGCTTTGAATGTAGATGCCTGGTCATGCAGGTTGTGCTCAGGTTTAGAAGATTTATGCCTCGCTTCAGGCTCTCATTGCACAGCGTGCAAACCACTCGTGTCTTGTCGTCAGCACAAGAACTGCCACGCCGGGGAACGCCTTTGAGCTGTCTTTGGTGTGCTAGGTCCCTGGGTGCGGTGGATAGTAGCAGGCGTACTGTCTAGGGGACGGTCGCTCCACATTTGCAACCTGCTTCCTCTTTTGCTGTGCTGGTGCCTCTGTGTCGCATGACCTTCATTCCATGTGGGGTCTAGGACCTCATCATCCTCCTCCACGTCATCTTCCACCCACCCTTCACCACTGCCCTCCTTGTCAGTCTGCACACTGTGGAAAGCCGCAGCAGTTGGCACCTGTGTTTCGTCATCATCAGAGACATGCTGCGCTGGTGTTTCCATGTCCTCATCCTGGAACAGAAGTGGTTGGGCATCGGTGCTCTCAATGTCTTCCACTTCTGGGGCAGGGCTATGTGGATGGCCCACGGAAAGCACACCAGGAGAGTCATCAAAAAGCATAAGAGACTGTTGCATGACTTGTGGCTCAGACTGCTTGACTGATTTACAAGGGGCTTAGGTGAAAGACAGATGGCCATGGGGTTCAGGTGCCAACTCTGAGCTTTCATCAAGGGACCGGGTGGGAGACAATGTGAATGAACTGGAGGCATTGTCAGCCACCCAATCTACTAGCGCCTGTACTTGTTCTAGCCTCACTATTCGTTGAGCGGCATTCGGGCCTACCATATAACGTTGAAGGTTCTGTCGGCTACTCGCACCTGAAGAAGGTGTTTCACTTGTGCGTGTAGCTGGCACATATCGACCACGTCCTCTCCTTGCAACAGGAACTACACCAACACCACCAACACCAGCAGCACCACGACCACGTCCCTTATTTGATGCTCTCCTCATTCTGGCCGCAAATGTACTATGTAGCACTATTTATTAATACAAAAAAAAAGAATAATAAATTCTTCTTTTTTTTTGGGAAAACAGCAATGTAGACACACTTTTTATTTTTGTGCAAGAAATGCACCGATCACACCAGCAGCAGGAACCTCTCCCTACACCAGTATGATATGATTTTAGAACAATAATCTGTCCCTCACAGGAGCAGCAGGAATCTCTCCCTGTAGCACTATGATGAGATGATTTTAGAACAATAATCTGTCCCTCACAGGAGCAGCAGGAACATCTCCCTATAGCAGTAGGAGATGATTTTAGAAAAATAATCTGTCCCTCACAGCACCAGCAGGAACCTCTCCCTATAGCTGTAGGAGATGATTTTAGAACAATAATCTGCCCCTCACAGCACCAGCAGGAATCTCTCCTTATAGCACTAGGAGATGATTTTAGAACAATAATCTGTCCCTCACAGCACTAGCAGGAACCTCTCCCTATAGCACTAGGAGATAATTTTAGAACAATAATCCCCGCCAGAAACCTTTCTCTAATACAGGATGAGATGATATTAGACCGGTAATCTGTCCCTCACAGCACTAGTAAACTCGACCTAATCCAGTATCAGATGGTTTTAGAATGCTAAGTTTTCCCCTCACAGCACTGCCAGGAATCTGTCTGTAATGCAGGATGAGATCATATAAGATCGGTAATCTGTCCCTCACAGCGCCGGCAGCATGCTCTCCCTACACTAGCCTGAGACAATGTGACACGCGGCATACATGACTCCAGCTCATATAGAGGCTGGGTCACATGATGCACTAGCCTATCACAGCCATGCCATTAGTAGGCATGGCTGTGATGGCTTCTAAGGGCAAACGAGTAAAACGCTTGTTGATTGGCGGCCCTGCAGCTATAGTAAAGGCGCGCAAAATACCCGAATACCGAACCCGGACTTTTTTTCAAATGTCCGGGTTTGGGGTACGGACACCCCAAAATCCGGCACGGACCTGAACTTTACAGTCCGGGTTCGCTCAACTCTAATCTTAATATTATTGTTGTTTCCTCACCAAAAAGTAGTAGTATGTTGAACCCATCCAAACAATCAATTTGATTTATATCCAGTCAGGCAGGCCCTTTTATTGCATACCTCCCCAATGGAACACAAATAGCATAAAGACCCGCTTGATTTGTTAATTATAAGTGTAAACCTATGAACTTGGTTCTAAAACATACTTGCATCATAAAATCTAGGGGGAGCAAAGTTGGATGAATTCATTTTAAAAAAGGATCTTGATTTCCTGATTGGTCACAGACTTAGTAACAGCATTCAATGAAATTTGTAACTTCTAGGAAAGAGAATGTTTGTGGGTCTGAACCCACCTGAGCTATCCCGCCAGGAAGCTGTCAAAGCTGACAGCCATTTATAGGCAATGGAGGCATTCACCACCCTGAAGCTGCATGCTTACATAACCCTTGTATACGCGTGGCTGTGGAACAGGGAATGCCTCGGCTGCTTATGATTGGCTGTTGCCTTTGACAGTTTCCTGGCGGGATAAACTCAGGCAAATTCAGACTTGTGTTCAAACACACCTGAGCTCATCCCTAATTGCTAGCCTACCATTGAGTCGTTAGATAAGTTGTCAGTTTTCATGGTAAGTGTGAATATTCCGCATTACCTATAAAATTAGGAACAATATTATAAAACAAAACACAAATTGTTATACTGGTGATGATGATAAAGGACTAAAATTGAAAAAAGGTTATGAAACTGAAAAATGAATTTTCTAACTTTAAAACTTTGCATACAAAAAAGATATGACATATCCTTGCTGCATAGCACACGTCGTTCATCTTTGACTACATCAACTATAACACTTTTGCCTACCCGAATACAGACATGTTATTGAATATCTAATTATTATAATAGCAAACTAATGTTGGATCCAAAACTCCAAAATTCCAAAAATTCCATAAAGGTCTTGCTTATCATCAGCTAAAAACCACCTGCTTTAAGGAAGTGAAAATGGACTGCCTCAATTTAACCACTAAACACCCACATTAACCCCTTAAACTCATTCATCAATCAGCTAAAAAAAATACACAATAGGCATGTTCACTTGTGTGTAAAATTGGACACATTTTTGCATGTTTTAATCTGATGTATCTGGAATGACAAATTGAAATATCAGATTTACTTATACAATTTTGCAGGTGATACATGCTAAACCGGTGGTTCTCAACTCCGGTCCTCAGGACCCACCAATAGGCCAGATTTTAAGTATTACCTTGGGGAGATGCAGACTAGAATACTGCAATCACTGAGCAGCAAATGTTATCACCTGTAATGTATTTCAGTAATCCTGCAAACCTGGCCGGTTACTGGGTCCCAAGGACAGGAGTTGAGAACCACTGTGCTAAACTAATATGTGCATACCATCAGTGAATCAGGTTGTTCATTTTTCACAGGAACTGGTTCTGACTAGGTTGTAGGAGTAGATTGCTTTAGGCCTGGTTCACACCTATGCAGTTTGCATAGTCCAGATGCCTTTTGTGTTTTTCAATAAACGTTTTGATGCATTGAAGTCTATGGAATCAAAAAACAGAAAAAAGCCCCTGGCACTTTCCATAAAATGCACAGCTTTTTTTTTCACTTCATTAGCTTCCATTTACTACAAAAAGCACTGGACGCCGATAAACGGCTGTTTATGAGTGTATATCGGCATCCAGCATTTTTTGTGGTCAGAAGAACTGCTCTTGAACGCCAATTCAGGGCTTTCAGATAACAGCCCATATACGCACTGCTGTTAACCACTTCACGTTGGGTGGACGTCATATGACGTTGCTACTAGAGTTGAGCGAACACCTGGAAGTTCGGGTTCTGCTGGTCCGTCCGAACTTCGGGACAAAGTCCGGGTCCGGGTCCGGACGGAACCCGAACGATCGCACGGACAACGAACCCCATTGAAATCAATGGGGACCCGAACTTTTAGGCACAAAAATGGCTGTAGGAAAGTCCTGGAAAGCCCCAGAGGGCTGCAAAAGGAAGTAAAATGGGGGTAAGGGTAGGGCAAGTGCCCTATAAAAAATGGGGACAGGGAAATAACTTTAAATATTTTTAAAAAAATAAAAACTTAAAAAATGCAAAAATGGAGGTGAATGTGGATCATCTTCAAACTGTGTCTGAAAAGTATTAATTAACGGTAGAAGCCATATAACTGTTCTAAAATCATCTTCAAACTAGGGCAAGTGCCCTACAAAAAATGGGGAGAGGGAAAAGTGAACGGGATGGGAATGGGGGTAAAATGAAGGAAAACGTCGGGAGACCCCGAAAGGTCCTGAAAGGATGTCGGTAAAAACACGGATTTTCAAGCCCAGGGGTAACTAAAGTTACCCCAAGCAACAGGCACGCTAGCAAGCCCAAGGCAGGCCTGGGCCTGGGCCTGAAACAGGGCTTCAAGCCTGCCTGGTCGTCTTGGGCTTGAAGGTCCACAAGCGAGTTGAGATCATCGTTGCAGTATACTGCAGGTGGGT
>BLSH010264839.1:253599-271713 GCA_018402905.1 Glandirana rugosa
AAACATCCCGTGAACAGGCTGAGAAAGGGGGTAAAAGGAAGGAAAACGTCTGGAGTTACCCCAAGCCCCAGGCCCTGTGTCAAGCCCAGTTCAGGCCAGGGCTTGGGCCTACCGGCTTGGACGTCTTGGGGGTGAAGGTCTCCAAGCTAGTTGAGATGAGTCTAGAGTATAAATGTCGGAGAGTGAGCCGAGAACCTGTGACCCCCCTACCTAGCCTAGTAGAGGCGGCGACGGCATCCCAGGTCATTCGCCGTCCCTACTGGTCTTTCGCCGCCCTCCCCCCACGTGGAGAGGACGGTGACTATTTTCACTAGAACGCCGCTTAGGTGGCGATTCTGATGAAAATAGTAAAAGTCTTAGCGGTCGAGATTTTTTTGCCGTCGACGTCCGTACCCGAACGATTTTTGAAATGTCCGGGTCCGGGTCCGTGCCACGGACACCCGAAAGTTCGGTACGGACCCGAACGTTACAGTCCGGGTTCGCTCAACACTAGTTGCTACCTTTGAGAAGTGATATCTGAATGGTGCCTGCAGCTGCCGTTTTTTTAGAGCTGGCGATTCTGAAAATGATAAAAGTAGTCTTAGCGGTGGATTCGCCGCAAGATCACTTTTATCAGTGGCAGGAGAGGTGCACCCCCCTCCCGCCGCTTTCTGGTCATCCCTGCCGCTTACTGGACCCTACGGCAGCGGCGGAGATGATCCGATCCATCCCCCCAGTGTCCAAGAGCCGAGTGAGAGGCTGTAAATATGAGATCTGAGTAGAGTTGATCGAACCTCTGGAAGTGGGGGTTCTGCAGGTTCGGCCATCCGGGTTCGGGACCGGACTTGACCCGAACTGTGTCCCGGACCCCGAACCCCATTGAGGTCTGCAAAAGGAAGGAAAATGGGGGAAAGAGTCGGACAAGTGCCCTACAAAGAAATGGGGATAGGGAAATAACTTAAAATTATTTTTAAGCTAAAATCACATAAAAAAATAAAAAATGGAGGTGGATGTGGAGTTGGAGGTTGAGGAGGCGGTGAAAGTGGTGGCGGAGGAGGAGGAGGTAGCCAACACTATTTTTTTTATTTTTGTGCAAGAAGTGATGATTTAAAATCATCTCCAAGTTCTATAGGGAAAGTTTCTTCCAACCGCATAGAGAGCCATATTATTGTTCTAAAATCATTGATTTTAGAACAATAATATGGCTCTCTATGCGGCTGGAAGAAACTTTCCTTATAGAACTTGGAGATGATTTTAGAACAATAATATGGCTCTCAGTCTCTATGCGGCTGGATGAAACTTTCCCTATAGAACTTGGAGATGATTTTAGAACAATAATATGGCTCTCTATGCGGCTGGAAGAAACTTTCCCTATAGAACTTGGAGATGATTTTAGAACAATAATATGGCTCTGCGGCTGGATGAAACTTTCCCTATAGAACTTGGAGATGATTTTAGAACAATAATCTCTCCCTCTAAGCAACAGCTGGAACCTTTCCCTATAGAACTTGGAGATGATTTTAGAACAATAATCTGTCCCTTAAAGCAACAGCTGGAACCTTTCCCTATAGAACTTGGAGATGATTTTAGAACAATAATCTTTCCCTTAAAGCAACAGATTCTACCTGGTCCAGTCAGATCGTTCTATGCAGCAGGATGAGGTCTGCAATCTGTCCCTCAAAGCAGCAGTACTAGTATCTCTACCTAGTCCACAATCAGATTGTTCAGTAATGCAGGATGAGATGTTCTATAATATCTGCAATCTGTCCCTCACAGAGCCAGCAGCATCCTCTCCCTAAACTATCCTGAGAGCATATGACATGCACAGTGTTGCCAACCGCCAGTAAATTTACTGACAGTTTGTAAAAATCAGTGATTTTTACAACTGTCTATAAATATCAGGGTCTGATAATTTGTCATGCTGTGCTGACTTTTTAAGTGTAAACCGGGCAAACTACTTGATATGGGTATTGTCAGTGTTTCCATGTTGTGTTTAAATATTAATTGTCTTAGTTTTTAATAGGAGTTCTGTTATTTTTCAGGTTGCCAGTAAAAAAAATGTGCTCCGCCAGTAACTTTTCCCTGTTTTGCCAGTAAAAAACACTGCGGGAGGTTGGCAACACTGGACATGCAGCACGGTAACTCCAGCCCCATATAGAGGCTGTGTCACATGATGCACTTGCCAATCACAGCCATGCCATTAGTAGGCATGGCTGTGATGGCTTCTAAGGGCAAACCAGTGAAACACTTGTTGATTGGCTGCCCTTGGCAGCTATTCAACACGTGGAATTAAATACCAGAACTCCGAACTCGAACCCAGACTTTTTTGGAAATGTCCGGGTTCGGGTCTGGGTCCCGGACACCCCAAAGTTCGGTATGGACCAGAACTTTACAGTCCGGGTTCGCTCAACTCTAGATCTGAGGACTTTTTGGCCCCAGATCTCATATTTAAGAGGACCTGTCATGCTTTTTTCTATTACAAGGAATGTTTACAATTCTTGTAATAGGAATAAAAGTGATCTTTTTTTTAAAAAAAAAAAGAACAGTGTAAAAATAAAAAGTAAAAAGTAAAATAAATAATAAAAAAAAAAAAATTAAAGCACCACATACGTAATACCCGCCCACATATGAAAATGGTATGCAAACCACACATGTGAGGTATCGCCGCGATCTTTAGAGCGAGAGCAACAATTCTATCACTAGACCTCCTCTGTAGCTCAAAATGCTAACCTGTAGAATTATTTAAACATCGCCAATGGAGATTTTTAAGCTGCAAAGTTTATCGCCATTCCACGAGCAGATGCAATTTTGAAGCATGACATGTTGGGTATCATTTTACTCGGCGTAACATTATCTTTCACAATATGGAAAAAAATTGGCCTAACTTTACTGTTTTCTTATTTTTTAACTAAAAAAAAATGAATTTATTAAAAAAAAAGCACGCTTGGAAGACCGCTGCGCAAATACGGTGTGACATAAAGTTTTGCAATGACTGCCATTTTATTCTCTAGGGTGTTAGAAAAAAATATATATATAATGTTTGTGGGTTCTAAGTAATTTTATAGAAAAAAATTTTAACTTGTAAACAACGAACCCAAAAAACAGCCCCCTGACTGAAGTGGTTAAACGACAATTAACGTCCATGTGTGCATGGACACATAGGATAACATAGAGGGGCATTTATGGGCTGTTTAAAAAAACGCCCAAACGCCCATAAATGGTCGTTCATCAGCTTCAGTGTGCATGGAGCCTTAGAGGCCTTTTAAGACTAGATTAAATCTTTGTGGGTTTTTACGGGGTCACTTTATGTTTTCTAATTAGCTATACTTCTTGGTGGAGTATGTTACCTCTAAAGCAGCAAACAGTTTAAAACCTTCTGAAATGCTTTTTTAGCAAATAGTGGAAGAGCAGTGACACAAGTACACTCTGTTTACAATAAGATTATACTTTAAAGTGTTACTAAACCCTTGTGTTTTTACATTAAAATAACAAACATGTCATACTTACCTGCTCAGTGGAATAGTTTTGCACAGAGCAACGCGGATTCTCCTCTTTTTGGGTCCCTCGCTGGTGCTCCTGGCTCCTCCCTCCTGCCGGGTGCCCTCAGAGCAAGCAGCTTGCTCTTGGGGCACCCAATCAGGCTTGCTCCCAAGCCACGTCTCTGTGTGTCCATTCATACACAGAATGGTGTCTCCTGATTGTCTCCCGCTGCTGACAAAAGCCAATCAGGAGTGCGAATCCCTGGAGGGCCAAGGATCTCGTGCACATCGCTGGATCGAGAGGGGCCGCAGGTAAGTATTAGGGAGTGCTGGGGGGGGGGGGGAGCTGCTGCACACAGAAGGTTTTTTAAAAACCTTGTGCCTTTACAACCACTTTCATTTTCATTTTATTAAACTGCTCTATTGTTTAAACAGGTCAAATAAATATGCCAGCAAGAGTACAACCACTTTTATATTATGCTTACATTACTAAATACTGTATATAACAGGAAGTCAGAATTTATTTAATTTTCCAGTTTAAGCATCTCTACTTAAAATAATTGGGAGATGCATAGGTGATAACTTTTGCTGCAGCTCCGCCTGTTCTTGCCAAAGTGGAACGATTTCAAAAGATTGCCTATCACCTTAAAGAGACACTTACCTCATAGTGCACTTCTGGGCATAGGCTCTATCTAAAGCTCAACATTAAGGCACCTTTAACATGACGGGCTCCGCTGCTCAGCGGGGATCCATCCGTTTATCCCTGCTGAGCCGGCGGATGACAGGACAGTCTCTGCACTTAGTGCAGAGACTGACCTGTCACAGCTCCATTCTCCTCTATGGAGGATTGGATGAACACGGACCGTCTGTCCGAGTTCATCTGATCTGATAGACGGATGGAAAATAAGGTTTCCATCCATCTGTTTTTGGCGGATCGGAGTGGATTGGATGTCAGCGGACATGTCACCGTCGCTCCATAGAGGACAATGGATCGTCCGTTCGGGTCCGCATGAAAAACTGACAGGCAGACCTGAATGATCCGCTAGTGTGAAAGGACCCTAACACCATATACAGTATATGTCTGTTCTTTATGGCTTTAAAATAACATTCAGATGTGTGGTGTTTATGTGTTTGCTTCTGAGCGAGTGAGCCTTGTTTGTATTTGCCCACCTTTTGACTCTTTCCGATTTGAATTCTGTCCCCCAGTATTGAACTGGAGTGTGAAGAGCCTTCTAGTAAATCAAATTATGAGGAATCGTCATAGCATCAAATACAATATACAGTATCTCACAAAAGTGAGTACACCCCTCACATTTTTGTAAATATTTTATTATACCTTTTCATGTGACAACACTGAAGAAATGACACTTTGCTACAATGTAAAGTAGTGAGTGTACAGCTTGTATAACAGTGTAAATTTGCTATCCCCTCAAAATAACTCAACACACAGCCATTAATGCCTAAACCGCTGGTAACAAAAGTGAGTACAAACCTAAATGAAAATATCCAAATTGGGCCCAAAGTGTCAATATTTTGTGTGACCACCATTATTTTCCAGCACTGCCTTAACCCTCTTGGGCATGGAGTTTACCAGAGCTTCACAGGTTGCCACTGGAGTCCTCTTCCACTCCTCCATGATGATATCACGGAGCTGGTGGATGTTAGAGGCCTTGCACTCCTCCACCTTCTGTTTAAGGATGCCCCACAGATGCTCAATAGGGTTTAGGTCTGGAGATAGCTTGGCCAGTCCATCACCTTTACCCTCAGCTTCTTTAGCAAGGCAGTGGTCATCTTGGAGATGTGTTTGGGGTCGTTATCATGTTGGAATAATGCCCTGCGGCCCAGTCTCTGAAGGGAGGGGATCGTGCTCTGCTTCAGTATGTCACAGTACATGTTGGCTTTCATGGTTCCCTCAATGAACTGTAGCCCCCCAGTGCTGGCAGAATTCATGCAGCCCCAGACTATGACACTCCCACCACCTTGCTTAACTATAGGCAAGACACACTTGTCTTTGTACTCCTCACCTGGTTGCTTCCACACACACTTGGCCCCAATCTGAACCAAATAAGTTTATCTTGGTCTCATCAGACCATAGGACATGGTTCCAGTAATCCATGTCCCTAGTCTGTTTATCTTCAGCAAACTGTTTGCAGGCTTTCTTGTTCATCATCTTTAGAAGAGGCTTCCTTCTGGGATGACAGCCACGCAGACCAATTTGATGCAGTGTGTGGCGTATGGTCTGAGCTCTGACAGGCTGACCCCCACCCCTTCAACCTCTGCAGCAATGCTGGCAACACTCATACGTCTATTTCCCAAAGACAACCTTTGGATATGATGCTGAGCATGTGCACTCAACCTCTTTGGTTGACCATGGCGAGGCCTGTTCTGAGTGGAACCTGTCCTGTTAAATCGCTGTATGGTCTTGGCCACTGTGCTGCAGCCCAGTTTCAGGGTCTTGGCAATCTTCTTATAGCCTCGGCCATCTTTATGTAGAGCAACAATTTTTTTTTTCAGATCCTCAGAGAGTTCTTTGCCATGAGGTGCCATGTTGAGCCTCCAGTATCCAGTATGAGAGAGTGAGAGCGATAACACCAAATTTAACACACCTGCTCCCCATTCACACCTGAGACTTTGTAACACTAACTAGTCCCATGACACTGGGGAAGGAAAATGGCTAATTTGGCTCAATTTGGACATTTTCACTTAGGGGTTTACTCACTTTTGTTGCCAGCGATTTAGACATTAATGGTTGTGTGTTGAGTTATTTTGAGGGGACAGCAAATTTACACTGTTATACAAGCTGTACACTCACTACTTTACTTTTTAGCAAATTGTCATTTCTTCAGTTGTTACATGAAAAGATATAATAAATTATTTACAAAAATGTGAGGGGTGTACTCACTTTTGTATGATACTGTATGCTATGGAAGACAACACAATAAATACACAATAATTAAAACTATGTATTTCAATAATAATTTTGAGGCATGTGAATGACTTTTATGACACATTTCAAAATGGGCCCACTAGAAGATCACATCATAGGTTGTAATAATCATTTAGATAATGCTAGTGGCTACTGAATTGACATAACAAAGTTAATGAGATGTAACACTGGAATGAGAGAGTCACTTTACCTCTTGAGGATGCTGGCTTTACTGTCAGTTACATAAAACTTAGAGTGTACAGTATGTCTAGCCAAAACCTATTTTTTTAATTTTGGATAGAGTAGGTAGAATTTAGGACTGTCAGAACTTTACTGCTATTAGGAGGTGCATATTCCAACATATTCCACCATATTAGTTCTAGTCCCGGAACGTCACCCCTGCCCACTTCCCACACTTAACAAGCCAACTTCCATGTGGTCATAACCAGGCCACTTTCTGGTGTGGTCTTACCCATACATATGCTAGAAATTTCCACTCACTGCTGCTATCTCCTCAATGAATACCTTTTTTTGAGTTATTACATATGATCAGTGATAGCAGTAAAGTTCTGACAGTTCTAAAATGTCCCTACTCTATTCTGGGATGCAGCATCTACAGGGCAGAGGTCCAATGCAGGGGCAGACCTACAGGGGTTGCTGAGGTCACCATTGTGACTGGGCCCTATGCTGCAAGGGGCCCGTGTGGCCCCCTGTGGCTGCATATGGGACCGAGCTCCCCTATCCTCAGCCGATGTGTAAATCTGCAGTGCAGGAGCTCGGTCCCACTGTGTTTATAATGAAAGTGAAAGTAAGGGAGAGATGTCTTGCGCAGCCTGTGCTGTGCTCTCTGTCTCCCCCCTACACCGCAGTACCCGACATGGAGAGTGAAGGAAGGTATAGTGCTGCTGCCGATTTTTAAAAAGGCTATCTATATATATGTTTGTATGCATGTGTGTGTCTGTGTCTGTGTGTGTATATGTGTGTATATGATATGGACTCTCACTGTATTGTTCATTTAAGCACAAGAGACTCCATTTTGTTCACGCTGCTGTAATGTGTTCTGTGACCTTCACTTATCACACAAATGCAACTTCTGCTAGAAGCTCTCTCTCTGTCTCTACTCCCCCCCCCCCGCCAAATGTTTTACTTTTGCAATTGTACTATTCGCTAGCTTTTAATAATATATTTCTATTTGATAGTTTTTTAATAACATCTCACACCACCCCTTTCTTATCTTATCTTTATCATGCAATAATACATTTTGTCAGAACGGACATTTTAAACACAGAGATTGCGTCCTGTGAATCTGTTCCTGCAATTGCAAAACTAACTTTTATAGTCACAACCAGAAATTTCCCATAACAGTTTGGCGAGTCATATCAGGAGTTGGCAGAGTCTCAGAAGGAACCACGCTTTGATCGGGATCATCGGGAAAGCAGACCTCTAAATGCCGGCTAGGTAAGCTGTCCTTAAGCTTGCTATTTTTCTGTCTTTCCTATGTATCCTATCTGTCTGTTCTCAAGGAAACCAGACCAATCTCTGACCTTTCTGGTTGGGTAACCTGTGTGTGTGAATGTGTTTGTGCCCCTCTTCACGGGTTGGACTGTGTGTGGATAGGGATAAACCTCTGCAGTTCCCAGCATTGACTCCTTGTGGGCGGCCTGGGTTAGAGGCACATGGTAGGGACAGATAAAACCCACAGAGAAGAGAAGAGAGGAGGAGGGTCTCTTAGTGAGTGTTTTGTCTATTGTCATAAACCCCTTCTATCCACGTAGATAAGTGGAGACTATTCTTGTAAATCTGCAGATTTGCTGTACAATTTTTTTACAGGCAAGAGGGTATAGGCACAAGTAGAGAAAAGACTGGCTAGTCATTATGGGCATTCATTTAAATAAGGGAGTGAAGGGTGAGAGACCCTCAGAAAATGCCCAGTGCAAGATGAGAGCTAGAGAATATATGAACCGAAGGTATGGTTCATCCTCTACTGAGCCCCTAGATAAATGGGTAGAATGGACAAAAGGAACAGCTTATGGCCCACTACTGTCCAGTGAAGGAACGTGGAGAATAGCTTGCAAATGAGAGACAGAAGCTAAATTAGCAAAGGAAACTGGCTTGACGGAGATGTTTAATAAAGGTACTGCCTAAATTTACTACGTTTGGCCAGAGGACTCTGTAGAGGAGGACCCCCAACCTTATGTGGCTACCAGTTTGGCTTTAAGAGATCCATCAACAAAAGCACAAGAATCAGATTACATGAAACACACAAAAGATGACCTTGGCAATATAGTAGTGAGCAGAGGTTTAAAAGCCCCATATCTACCTACAAAGAGGGATTTGGATCGTATCTTAGAAACAGATGATTGGCATAAATCAAAAGGCACATATGCAAAATTAGATCTCTCTGAACTTAAGGCTTTGGCCAGAGAAAGAGAGATAGTCTGAAATGCCAGGGCAAACCATAATTTCCAAGTTGTGGCAGCAAGATAAAGAGAGAAGGAAGGGAGAGTCCAAGCCTTCTGCCCCTGTCACTGAGCAATCTGTTACAGTTTATCCTGTTAGAACCCAATTAGTTTTTGAAGGTAATTGTCACGGTCCTGGTGGTGGAGTCTGTCTTATGCAGGGAACAACCGCTCTTACACACCCAATTCGGGGACCCCTGGTAGTGCAAACAGGAAGTCCCGGAGTGCGGGATGGCACAAAGGCTGGATGGTCATTGGTGTTGATGTGAGGCTCCAGATGGTCGTTCTGACAAGAGGATGGTCGTGCAGGCTGGGTCGGTAACTGGCGGGCGGTGCGGTACAAATCATCAGGCAAAGGGGTGGTCAAAGTCCAAGCAAAGGTTCGTTAACAGACTGGTGGCAGAAGTACAGAGGGGTAAAGCAATCGGGTGGTCGTGGATAGCCAGGGTCGGTGCAGGCAGACAATCAGCGGGTCAGAGCAAGCCGGGTCGGATCAGGGAGACAGGAACAGGCACAGGAACAGGTCACAGGGAAGGAGCTGATGCTCACAGGTACTCAGACGCTGTAGAATGGACAGCATTTGCTGACAGGAGCAGGAAGTTCAAATGGCGCTGATTGGCGCCGTTTCCAATCTACCTGGATGACACGGGCGCGTGAGAGCACCCAATAGCAACAAATACACAAAAACAGGCAGACTTTTCCTAACAGTAATGCTGTTGACAGTAAGTCCCAAATTAAATGGCATGTACCCTTTAGTCCCCAAGAAATGAGAGCCATATTAGAGGGACTGGGAGATCCTACAAAGAATCCAATTGGGTTTGCAAACAAACTTAGTGCTGCACAGGAAGCATACGAGGCTTCTGCTACTGACATTCATCAGCTTATTATTAAAGCAGTGGGAAGCAACGTCTCAGGGTATATACTTAAAGAATGTGAAGTAGATGTCACAAAGCTTGATAAAATGGTTAGTGGAAGAAAGGTTTGTGAAAAAATGAAGGAAAAATTGCCCCAAATATATGGACAAACCAGGCATGCTGAATTCATGAATGCTAAGCAAGGGAAGGAGGAAGCCACAGGGGCTTATTGGAGGCGGTTTAGTGATATGGCAGAGGAAGCAGGCCTTAAAATAGAGAAAGAAAAAAAGAGAGAAACTGCAAGTCCATCTACACAACTGGTGAAACAAAGGTTTCTTGATGATTTAATACCCCAGTTGAAAGAAAAGTTGTTCACGACAAGGCCTGAGGGAGGCAATATGTCTATTTAAGACCTCCTGCCTATCCTGTTATCTATAGAGAACAGGATTAACCAGAAAGACAGCAAACCCAAAGTTATGTATATGGGGAAGCAGAGGAGAAGAGGAAGAGGCAAAGGCAATTTCAAAAATCATGGCAATCGGGGAACAATCATATGCTACAATTGTAATGAGGAAGGACACATAGCCAAATTCTGACATCTTCCTGACCGTAGAGTGGAAAGGAGCTTAGAGGCACCTCATGCTGATCCCAATTCTCTGCCAAAAGCAGTGGATCAGGCATAGGAAAATGGCATGCCAGTGTCAATCATGTTAAATAGGGGAGACAATGGTCCCGAGGCCAGAGTAAAAGTATTTTTACAAGAACTCCCCTATCCTGGAGGAGAAACAGAATTAACCTGTTTAATTGATACTGGTACAAGCCGAAGCATGTAATATAGAGGACTTACCCCAGGATTATTATCTGAAAATGTTATCTTTGGTGTTAGAAAGGAGAATGGTACTGCGCAGCCTCAGATGATATCTATCTGTGTCAACCCTTTCAATAATATTATACAAATAGTGAAATAACAGAAAATATTACGTGATTAATTCACTTAAAATGTGACTCTTTCATATAAAACGTTCAGCGTAAATGCATAAAAATGTGACCAATAAAATCTTCAATATAAAAAGTGCTTTTTCATAAATTATATCAACCAGGGAATCAATGAAGTGATATTATCGCAGTAAAGCAAGTGCAAACATATAAAAAACACAAATGTGTATCAAAAGTCCTTGTAACATAAATAAAGTGCTTGTAGTGATATTCCAGTGACTTGTGCTCAAATAGTCCTTATAAATATTCGTGCTCCAAACAGGTGAAGGATGCCTCTTTTGCAGGGGGATAGGTGTGCTATCCCAAAAGGATTCCTTTATGGAGTGCTTCAAGCGGGAAAGTGCTCATAGAATGCTCACCTCTATGGCTTGATGTGTGTGCACATCAAGGTTTCTTTTTCCAGATTCCGTTCGATCGTTCCACGCTCTTTTAATCCTGATCCTGATCGTCATCAATGCTGCCGCTGTCCGATCGGTCACACTCCTTTGAGTTATATAAACTCAATGCCACTAAGGAAGGAGGGGGAAGATAAAAGGGCTCCCATAGTGTAGTATTTAAAAGAGAATACTTTATTGTGTCCAAATATAAGTATATAAACCAAAAAAAAACAAAAAACGATCAAATAACACAGTGGCGTCTGGGCGCCTCTCACTGTGTGTCCAGCAAGCTAAAACTCCGCCTACGCGTTGCGTCACCTCACGTGACTTCTTCAGGGCTTTGGTGTTAGCCTAGCTGGGACCTCTACTGATTTGGTTGAGTCCAAGACACTTAGGCCTCATGCACACAGGACGTTTTTTGACTGTTTTTAGCAGCTGTTTTCAGCTGGAGACGTTTTTTTTCTACAGTCATTAAACCCTCCATCATGTTATCCTATGTGTTCATGCACACACAGGCTGTTATCAGCTGTTTTTAGCAGTGACGTTTTTGAGCTGTAAAAAAAACCCCCAGAGCTGAGGGTTTTTTTGGACTGTTTTCAGCTTAAAAACATCCAAAAAAGCCCAGAAGCGCTCAAAAACGCTTAAAAACGTCAATCCCCAACGTTTTTGGACATTTTAGACCAATTGAAAAAAAAAAAGCGATGGCCCTTTAAAAACATGAAAAAACGCGAAAAAAATGCGGTAATATAATGCTGGTAAAAGCTGAAAACATCCCTGATAAGCTATTGACGTTTTTTGGACTTCCCGCCATTGGACTTCCTGACTATAATAAGACCTTCTCATTGTTTTGTCATGAAGTCAATAGATTTGCTGCAGGTGTACTCACCCAGCTACATGGAGACAAACAGAGCCCATAGCAGCCTGCATTTTGCTGCTAGACAAAGTAACTGAGTTTGTACTAGATTCTGCTCTGACCTTGTATGTTCCACATGCAGTACAGGAAATCATGAATCAAGTAAATACCAGACATGTGTCTGCCAGTAGATTTGACAAGTACCAGTCTGCTCTTTTTGCTCTATCAAAGTTAACAATCAAACAATGTGTTGCTTTAAATCCAGCTACCCTTTTTACTATAACTGATGAGGAAGATGCAACAAATGGTACTGATGCAGTTTTTCTCATGATGGTATGGCTCTGATGGAGGTAGAAAGAGCCTCTGTCACCCCAGCAAAAGATGAGCTTTTATCAGATTGTGACACACACCTATTTGTAGATGGTTCCAGATTTTACACAGATGATGGTCAGCCACACACAGGGTTTGCTGTAACCACTACAGACACTAATTTACATCAAGAAGCATTGGTACCCCAGATGTCGGCACAGGAAACTGAATTGTGTGCTGTAGTCAAAGCATGTCAACTCCTAGAGAAGCAAAGGGGAAATGTTTACACTCACAGCAGATATGCATTTGGAATAGCGCACGATTTTGGGCCTATTAGGAAAGCACAGAACTTTCTGACTAGTGCAGGAAAGCCAGTGAGACATGCAAAACTCATAGAGCGGCTATTTGAGACCTTTCAGAAGCCATCAGAAGTTGCCATCTTGAAGGTAAAAGGACATGCAAAGGGAAATGACATGACAGCCAGAGGAAATGCTTTGGCGGACCAAGCAGAAAAGGATGCTGCACTTATGTCATTTGGAGTCACGCCCACTGTAGGGGTCATCCAGGTAGAGGGGACAGATTCCCTTCATCAAGCACAGTGGGATATAGAAACTTTAATTCAGTTGCAGAACCAGGCCCCTGATGAAGAGAAAGATAAGTGGACCAAATGTAATGCTACCCAAAATCAGCAGGGCCTGTGGAGCGCTAACAACAGGTGGTGTCTACCCAGGATTATGTACCCAGTTTTAGCACAACTGGCACATGGCATCAGTCATCTTGCTAAGGGCGCGATGGTGGCACTTACCGACTGCTACTGGATAGCACCTGGATTTGCAGCCAGGTTTTGTGCTTCATGTCTCACTTGTGCTCTGTACAATGCAGGGAGGCCTGTCCATGCCCCCCAAAAGCATTCTCCTAAGCCAGATTTCCTCTTTCAAAGAATTCAAATAGACTACATATTAATATGCCCAGAATAGGCACCTATGAGCACGCTCTAGTGTGCGTTGACATGTTTTCAAGCTGGCCTGAATGCTGGACAGTAGCCAAAGCAAATGCAAACACAACAGCAAAGAACATTTTGAATGAAATATTTTCCAGATATGGAGTTCCTGAAACTATTGAGAGTGATAGAGGAACCCATTTTACTGGAGAAGCCATGAAAGAGGTAATGGGTGCACTTAACATACAGCAATCTTTCTATACACCTTATCATCCACAAAGCAGTGGTAAAGTTGAGAGACTTAATGGCATTTTGAAAAACAGATGTGAAAAATTAAAGCAGATACAGGAAAAGGATGGGTGGAAGCTTTGCCAATAGCCCTATATGCTGTACAAACTATCCCTAAACAATCACATGGAATGTCCCTCTATGAGATTTTATTTGGAGGGCCACCCAAAACAGGGCTATATTTTCCCCAACAGTTGCAGGCTTCTCACTCTAGTCTGTTAGAATATGTTCAGATTTTTCAAAGAACATTGAATAAAATACATGAAGGTGTTTACAACTCTATCCCCAACCCAGATTCTGTTTCAGGTATTCACAGAATCCAACCAGGTGACTGGGTGGTGGTCAAGGGACACATCAGAAATACGCTAGAACCAAAATTTGATGGACCACATTTGGTGCTTTTGACAACTGGTTCCGCTGTCAAGTTGGAAGGAAAGCCCACCTGGATTCACCCCAGTCATTGCAAGAAAATCCTGCTGTGATAATATCCTTTGAAATAAAAATGATGTTTCTTTTCTTGTTGTCTGTGAGAACTGAGACATGGAAAAATAACCCTTTCGTCCAAATGTTAAAATTGTATGCAACCCATAGCAACGCTAGTAACTGCTGCATGTGTTCTGACTTATATCCCCAAATGGGAACAATACCCATGATAGCAATGCCTTTCAATGTCACTGATCTAAACAGGACCAGAATAAATGGTTCATACATCGTTTCCACAGCTAATGAGCACCGATCAGTAACTCAAAACAAAAACACATAGACACTCCACACATTTGTCTACATATTACATGCCTCTTTAACACGAAATGTACACAGCTGGGCAATTCAGATTGCACTGGAGCAAAGATTACAGTTTATGGAGGAAACCCTGGTCATTATTATTATATCCCAGATCCAGAACTAAATAGAACCCTTTATAATACAATTTGCACCCAGTTCCCAATATGTAGATATATCGGTTACCTGGGATTCAATGTTATTGCATCTAGTCTTTTAGGAGCAGGTATACCATCCATATGTAGAGGGTTATATTTTACATGTGGAGATAAAGCTTTTGCCTGGTTTCCTACTAATGTTACAGGTACATGTTATATGGGGAAGTTATTACCTGCTTTGGCTGTTCGCAAGAGATATTGCTAAATATGGATGGAACTCCTTTAAGTGATTAAGAGGTTTTGGTGATTTTCTATATGGCATAGCAACATGGTTACAAAAATTAGGTGCTTACATTGTGATGTTCCTGTTTCTCATAATTTTTGTTTACTTCCTCATCAGGCTAGGGCTCTGTGTGATCACCCACTGTACCAACAGATGGTCAACCAGCCCTGATGAACCTATCATTCTGAGAAAACCAGGAGAGAGCTAAACAGCACGCCGTCTCTCTGCGCCAATGTAGCAGGAGCTACCGGGATTCGGCTGAATGTAACACGGAGAATGGTGTCAAATAAACAAAAGGAGGGAAATGACATGGACTTTCACTGTATTGTTCATTTACACACAAGAGACTCAATTTTGTTCACGCTGCTGTAATGTGTTCTGTAAACTTCACTTATCACACAGATGCAACTTCTGCTAGAAGCTCTCTCTCTGTCTCTACTCCCACCCGCCACTCTAAAATATTTTACTTTTGCAATTGTTCTATTCGCTAGCTTTTGATAATATATTTCTATTTGTTAGTTTTTAATACATCTCACCCCACCCCTTTCTTATCTATGTATAAAATATCATGTAATAATAAACTTTGTCGGAACGGGCATTTTAAATACAGAGATTGCGTCCTGTGAATCTGTTCCTGCAATTGCAAAACTAGCTTTTATTTTTAGAGTCACAACCAGAAATTTCCCATAACAGTGTATATGTGTGTGCATATGTGTGTGTATATGTGCCTGTGTGTATATGAGTGTGTATATGTGCCTGTGTGTGTATATATGTCTGTGTGTATATGTTTGTGTATATATGTCTGTGTGTATGTGTATGTGTCTGTGTGTGTATGTTTGTGTATATATGTCTGTGTGGATGTGTGTGTATATGTGTCTGTGTGTATATGTGTGTGTATATGTGCCTGTGTGTATATGTGTGTGTATATGGGTCTGTGTGTATATGTGTCTATGTGTATATGTCTGTGTGTATGTGTGTGTATATGTGTCTGTGTGTATATGTGTGTGTATATGTGCCTGTGTGTATATGTGTGTGTATATGTGTCTGTGTGTGTATATGTGTCTGTGTGTATATGTTTGTGTATATGTGTCTGTGTGTCTGTGTGTGTATGTTTGTGTATATATGTCTGTGTGGATGTGTGTGTATATGTGTCTGTGTGTATATGTGTGTGTATATGTGCCTGTGTGTATATGTGTGTGTATATGTGCCTGTGTGCATATGTGTGTGTATATGTGTCTGTGTGTGTATATGTGTCTGTGTGTATATGTTTGTGTATATGTGTCTGTGTGTCTGTGTGTGTATATGTGTCTGTGTGTATATGTTTGTGTATGTATGTCTGCATGTATGTGTGTGTGTATATGTGTCTGTGTGTATATGTTTGTGTATATATGTGTCTGTGTGTATATGTTTGTGTATATATGTCTGTGTGTATGTGTGTTTGTGTATGTGTGTATATGTTTGTGTATTGTGTGTGTGTGGACTTCTTTCTGCTGCCCTCCTGTGTGCTCTCCAGCCCCCCTGTACTTTTTTATGCTCTTTCACAGCCTCTCCCCTTGTCCCCACAGATCCACGGGGTCCCCTCCCCTCTTCTGCTGGCTGCTGCAGGGTATCTGTCAGGATGAAGCCTATTCTGAATGGAGAGTCAGTGATCCATTCTGTCTATTCATAACTGAAACATACTAAATTGTATTTACTATGTTTCAGTTTGTGAATGAAGGCTATTCCTGTCTATTTATTCTGTACAGCTGAGGCTGCAGAGATATAGATTGAAGGCTGTGCCCTCAATCTGCTTTCTCTATGTCAAAGGTGAAACATCAGAGGTCTGTTTGGACCCCTGATATCTCATCAAGTCCCCCAAATGGGGCTCCTAAAAAATTCTTTAAAATATTTACAAAACATAATATTGTAAAAAAAATAAATGGTAGAAACCAGTGGCAGAAATACCAGGGTCACAAACGTCACACTTTCGATCAGGCCCTGGCGTTCCGCCACTGGGCTCGGAGGGAAGGGCCCTGGCCAGGGTCAGGGGGGCCCTTCATGGATTCTTGCACAAGGGCCCTGAAAGTTCTAGTTACGCCACTGGTCCAAGGTGTGGGACTGTCCTGCCAAATCTTGGACAGTTTCATATCAACAGAAGTAGAAAAAAATCTCCAACAGCAACATAGACAAAATAAGAATTATTTTTCTTATTATAATAGAGTAAAGCTAGAAACTCTATCTGAATTTTATTTCTGTCTGTGTCATTGTTGCAAATTTTCCCATACTTCACGTCTGTTGGAACCATTGTCAGCAGGGAAGGAATTTAAAGTAAATCTCTCCCCAGATAGCAGTTAAAACTCAACAGGAGCTTTAATCCTTTCCCACTCTATCCAAAACTAGAAAAAAAGTGTTTGGCTTGACATACACTTTAAATATTAATTTAGCTTTGAGAAATCTGCTTGAAAAAAAACACTTGACATTTAGAAAGCCTTTCAGTGCTCTCCAACATCGCTACAATGTAATTACAATAATAGCTTATTGATAGCATTATACATAAAATACAAAGATACCCAAAATTATTCCACATCATCAAGGAATACAAAAAATAATAACTTTCCATTGGAAACAGAGTTTTTGTAGCTTTTAGTTTAGTTTTTCCATTTTTTAAAACTTGCAACCATTTTCTGTTAAAACTACCACCTCATGGGAAGGAATGAACCTTATCTAGAATCTGAAAACAGCTATTAGTAGTGCCATTGTGACATAAACTGAAATTACTTTCTATTACTTTTGCCATCTGAGCGATTTTTCTCTTTTGGTATCATCAGTACTGGCTTACATTTTACTGAAAACCAAGCTGACATAAATCCCTTTATAATCATAAATATGGAATGTTTCCTAATGTTGGTGTGGGTAAGAATTTATGTGTGTTTAAAATGCATACCTTGTTTTAGAAACTCTAAATTGGCCCCGACTGCATACAGAAAACCTCAGACTCAAGGTCAAGAGTAGATGTGTTCAATAATACTCACTTTTTTAAAGGAAAAAAACAGTATCCAGTAAATTGTAAATTCTACTTATTTATACAGCTTGTTAAATGTAACACGCTTAACCCCTTAACTACTTTCTAACTGAGAATATATTCTGGTGTGATGGTCTTAATAGCTCATTTCTGTTGGGGTAAAGTGGACTCCCTGTGTCATTATTGATAGCTGTGGCTTCCCAAAGGCAAGGAATCTTAGGAATATCTGGGCTATAATATGGACCCTTTCAAGGATTTTGGCTTGTGATTCTCAGAGAACGTGTATCTCAGATTGAGTCCTCTGAAGACAGATGGCAAGCTGACATCAATTGAGGCAATATGCCCAACTGACTAGCAACAGTGTGGTACATAACCTGCCAGAGGTAAGCACAGGTGGCATTTAGGCAGATTTGAATGAGTTAAGTGAGCTTCTGTAAAGTCAGAATAGTACTGGGTATAAAGATGATGCAAGCAGCAGAAATAGGTACAATA
>BLSH010264839.1:284793-311207 GCA_018402905.1 Glandirana rugosa
CAGGGAATGTCGTTGTGGCTGTGATTGGCCAGTGCATCATGTGACCCAGCCTCTATATGAGGCTGGAGTCACAGTGCTGCATGTCACATGCTCTCTGGGTAGTGTAGGGAGAGGATGCTGCTGGTGCTGTGAAGGACAGATTGCAGATAGATAGATAGGTAGAAATTACTACTACTGCTTTTAGGGACACATTGCAGATGTCATCCTGCATTACAGAAAGATCTGACTGGACTAGGTAGAGTCTACTGCTTAGAGGGACAGATTATTGTTCTAAAATCATCTCCTAGATCTATAGGGTCAGGTTCCTGCTGTTGCTGTAAGGGACAGATTATTGTTCTAAAAGCATTTTGCAGCCCTCTAGCACTTTCCAGGACTCTTTTACAGTCATTTTTGTGCCAAAAAGTTTGGGTTCCCATTGAATACAATGGGGTTCGGGGTAAAGTTCGGTACCGAACCCGGACTTTTTTTCAAAGTTCGGCCGAACCCACCGAATCCGAACATACACGGGTTCGCTCAACTCTAACCAGTATCTGATGTCCTGCTGACCTTTTTTGTACATAGATCTATACTCCACGATTATCAGAGCACCCGTGCAAGAGCCAATGCAATTGTTCATGGCCAGTCTTTCCATAGATGAATCTAGACTCTACAATAACCAGAGCACCCTTGACATAGTCTACTCAATTATTGATGCCCAGGCTGTAGTGAAGGTGGGCCATCTTTAAAATCATCACCCAGGTTGCCGAGTTAGCTCCCCTCACAGGAGCCTGTACATTGTTTAAGGAGAAACCGTGAACCTTTACAGGAGCCCACAGTTATACCACCACCAGAAGAGCCTCCTAATCTGCTCCTTGCAGTATGTGATGTTGCTCAGAATTATGTTTTTCTTGGAAATTCTCACAGTCTGTGGTTAAGAAAAGATCCTGAGAGTTTTACCCTCAGAAGTGTTTGGAGTTCCAATTTGGAAGCATGATGATGGACAGTCTGTTGCACCCAGGCCTTTATTCTGATATCTGGCCAGTCATTGATACACACCTGAGTTTACCTCAAATGCAGCCTTCCATTGCCAATCATGTTTCACAAGTCTAAAAGATGGTATGTATTACACTTTATCTCTGCACCCTTAGACAAAATGAAATGATCATTTAACCCTTGCATTGCAGGGGCGTAGATTTTGTCTAATTCGGCCTTAGCCCTGGTTCACATTGGTGCGTTTTGCGACATGTCAAATTGCATGCCATATTGGTGGCAATTGCACCGTCCAAAATGGTGCGACGCTGCATTTTCGGTGCCACCCCAATTCCCAAAAGTAGTTTCTGTGCTACTTTTGGCGATTTCAGGTGCAATTTCCATTGACATCTGTGCAGCAACCCGCACATATGTCTCTGAACTCGCACCTGAAATCAGGACTGACATGCGGGAATGAAATGGTGCGAGTTCAGCTGAACTCGCACAATATCATTCCCGCACCAATGTGAACTCAGGCTCAAGCTTATATGCAAAGGCCAGGATTTTTTATATACTGAATCAGGTTCTCTTGCTAGGATGTATTTTACTTTACAGTCTTGTAAAGTCTTGTACAGTCTACAGTATATGTTTTGTTAAAATGTCTTTAGAAGGTTTGTGCCATCTTGGACAGACATTTGATATCCTAATATTGTCAGTCACACCATTCAGGATTTGGGTCTCAAATAAGACCGCATACACACGGACGTTTCGTAAAAAATAAACAAAACGTCGGGCCCGACGTCAAGGAAAAAAACGGGTTTTTCGGCGTTATGCATCGGCGTTAGTGAGCGTTAGTGAGCGTTGGCGTCAATAGGCGTTTTTTAAAAAAAAATCATCCCTCTGCTATTTTTCAACCTAAAAACGATGGCGTCAAAAAACGCCGGTTAAAGCTGGTACGGCTTTGGTTGGCGTTAGTGAGTGTTTTGCGGCGTCGGTGTCAAAAAACACCAAAAAGTTACAGCCTCAGAACGCACTGGCCGCGGGTTCTAGCTTCAGCTCACTAACGCCGAAGCCATCTACAGCTCAAAAACGTTGGCGTTTTTATGGGGCCATTGACTAACATGGAGAGCTGCAAAAAACGCCAGAAAACGCCAGCGTCAAAAAACGTCCGTGTGTATGAGGCCTAAAGATTCATAAATTGTCTTGAAATAGCAGAAATTAATGTTTCAAAACCACTCAGTATGAGCACAGGTTATTGATTTATTGCTTTATTTGCCACCATTCTGTTTCACCATTATCTACATCAATAGGAAACAACTGAATGGAACTACGCGTTTCGTATCCTAATACGTCATACCCCAGATGACGTATTAGGATACGAAACGCGTCGGGAGCCCATTACTCTGAAGTGCTGCATACATGTTGTTATTGGTTTTTACCTTTTTGCGGATTTTTTAATAAATACACCTCAAATTTAGAGGTTTTACACTATCCTGAGTCTCTCTCATCTCCCTCGGTTGTACATCATTCTGGAGCCATCGAATAGTTATACCCCAACCCATCACCATTATGAGTTGGTGGTGATAACTCCATAGCTGTCCGTCTTATAAGCAAGACCTACTGAATCGTTTAGGAGTGTGTGACGTACCACCCCAGGAGTGCAAGACCTACACCCAATCAACAGGTGATCTTGGAATATCCAAGAGACGGCTGTGAGGTGTCCCTTCTACCCGTGGAAGAACATCTGGACCAACCCCGGAGTGTGTGACGGGCCTCATCACATCTACATCTCCCTTGAATCCCCTGACTGTCCGGTGCCTGATTGACCTGGTGTCTGGTAAGCCTCCAACTAATCATTATTTAGAGATCGCTCATCCGTCTTCTAATACGCCTTCATTGGATTGTTTTGATATCACTTTTTCTGATGAGAATATCTACACAGTGTCAACTCATAGTTTTACAATAACTTTCATGAATTTTTGAACTTTCAATATTCACTTTCCCTCACACAAATGTCTCACATAATGTAATTTATTTGATTGCATAATTTTTTAGTGGGTTAAGCGCTATATAATTATCTTTTGACATACGATTACCAATTTGTTTGATTGTGTTATAGCAGCTCGCCTTGAGTTTCACATTATTAGTTTTATATTTTTTGTTATTTTCTGTGTGCCTTAGCGCAGTATCACTTGCACATCTAATCCATGATCATTGTGCCTGGTATAGAAATAAGGCAATTGTAGGATTGTCAGGACTCTATCTGCAGCAGAAGCTCAGGAAGGCCTGGCATCTCTGCCAGTATTTTACATGGCCGCACGGATGCGCTGTGGCTCACAGATGACACACGGATTGGCACCAAACAGCCTTTATAAAGGATCCAGGTTCTTTCTGTGATTGCTGTTTGATCTTTGGCTCTCCAGTACATTTGTTCCTGTGATACCCTTGCATCTGTGAATACCCGTTACCGACTCGGCTTGCCCCTGGACCTGTCTTCTACCTGCCTCCTGATCTGTCCTCTGCTTGTTAGACGGACTGTCTTATCCTGCTCTTCTGTGTATGACCTTGGCTGCCCTCCTAACCACACTTGCTCTTGTCCACACCCGGTATCTGACCCTGGCTTTGAACCGACTTCTCTTCTGATTCCTGTGTCTTGCTACTTGCCATGGGTGCCACCTGTTTGCAGACACTATCTTGGTGTTTCTTCTGAGTACCTGAACATCTCATCTGAGAGGGATGAAGTACATAAACAGAGCATGTGATCCACATGTAATGCAACAGATTCAATACGTTATATCAGATGGAATTACTGGAGTTGTTTTGAATTATAAAATGCAAATAAAAGTTAGGAAATGAGATTAACCAAAGGGAGCAGAGTGGCACCCATCTACAAAGAAAAGCAGAAAAGAGAATACAATTTGGTGATCTAAAGCCAGCCATAGACAGAGCGATTTTCTTTCCTGCAACCAGAGGTGTCAGTGTTGTTGGGGGAATCCCTCCTGTGGAGCCATTGTGTTCTCCTGGTGGGGGGCAGGGGAAGCCACCCCCTGGTAGAACACAGTGATTACTGCTATTGGTTAAAATCGATCAACTTGGGTACATTCAGCCTGCCCATACATGGTTGGATTCTATGGCAGGCTTTAGACCTAATAGGTAAGAACAATAGCTAACTGCTGCTGAAGAAAGTAATTTGGCAGCTTAAAATATTTCAACGCTTATTGGTAGCTTAGTGAGAACTAGTATTGTCCTTTGTTGGCTTTTTAGCAATGCTTTGCTCCCATAACAACAGCAATAGTTCAACATTTGCAAATGTAATTATAGGTAAAGAGACTGCAGCAAAAAACAATACAAGTACTTGAGATTATATTTTTATTTGCATTAAGGTTACTTTTGTCTTTTCAATCCTGTTCTCTTTATTTTTGCACCAAGCACAAAGTTTGTACAAATACAATAACACAAAGCATACATAAAGATTAGGTTATCCAGAAGGTGCAGTACAAAATCATAGTAGATAAACAACATATAAGGTGAAATAAACCTATATATAACAGAATAGACTTCAGTAGAATCAGTAATATAACGGTTACAAGCAGTCAAAGAGTTAAGGACATGAGATATTCATGAACAAAGGATTGAGAAAAGGATGAGAAATAGGACAGAAAAGAAGAATGGCAGAAAAGGAGAGAAATAGTAAGAGAGAGAGAAAGCTGCTAACCCCTCCAAGTTAACCCAAGACTCAACCCATATTCATAGGAAAAGATAAAGGATCAGGGTTCAAGAAGAGAATCATCAAAACCAGTGGCAGAAAATGATCCACGCAGGGTTGACAGACTTTAAGATGCTTGGGGATTGTATCCTGTATGATTGCTTAAATTTTACTATGTATCATTGCTTGGGTAACCCTGTTTTTAGGTTACTATTTTTAGAATAAATTTTCAAGGAATTTGCTCATTTAAGAAGGAAAAGTATCTTATAGTAATTTGGAAAACTGAGGTCAACATCAAGTTTATTATTTTTTGTGTCAAATATAATCATTCTTAGTTTAAAGGTTGTTTTCCCCTTTAATGGTAGGTGTTGTCACATACAGAGGATTCTCTGGGCATCATAGCTACTGAAGTGAATAAATATTAGTGGCGCGGTGGTAGGGCAAGTATACAGTATAATGTAGTTCTTTATTGGGAGGTGTTGTTTTGAAACCTTCTGATTAAATGACAGTGTTACTTTAAAATTATAGTTTGGTGAAATATAACTTTGCAAATAGCTTTACACACTCAAGTTTTACACTTCTTAAAAAGGCAAGTTTATTCAAAAATAATATTTTAGTTTTATATTACAGTATGGTGGACATGTCTTGGATAGTTCAGCAGTGAGATCTCTGTGCCATCATTCTTGATTTAGTTCCTCTACACCACAGGTGTCAAACTGGCGGCCCTCCAGCGAAACTACAAATCCCATGAGGCATTGCAAGGCAGACAATTACAAGCATGACTCCCACAGGCAGAGGCATGATGGGACTTGTAGTTTCGCAACAGCTGGAGGGCCGCCAGTTTGACACCCCTGCTCTACACCTAAGAGTTTGGTGTGTACCCACCCACATTTGCATGTTCCAACTTCATCTATTGTAGTCTCCAATAAATGAAATAAAAACAAAATCTAACAGGGTTAATGGAACACCCCCAATATGGACACAACAAGTGTGCGTCCCCAAGAGACTAAAAAAAAACAAAAAAAACTTTCAAGTGGTTTAACTCTTCAAAACCTGAAATATCAGTTTGATATTTAACTGTCCCTTGAATTGTATGGCAATAATTGAAATGAGGGCACATTCAAGAGTTGGTTACTAAAGAATTAATTCTTACATTGGCTTGTGATCACTTCAGACATCTAATTAGGTTCTTGGGAAAAACAGAAAAGTTGTTATTTGGAGATGATTGATCAAAAAAATTTCAATAAAAATATCTACAAATACAGTAGGCAAAAATCAGTGTTAGAATTAAGATTCTGATCTATCCAGAAAATTCAGTTCCCAGGGCCCTGGTACAGTGTTTTGGTTAGTCACTGGATTAAATACACACGAAATGACTTACCTTACTCACAAATTACTTACAAACCAAGTTCCCAAATTACTTGCACACCAGATCTATAACCCAGACAAGGAATATGTGCAGAATTTCTCAGTATCCAATGTGCATATTGAAGTAAAAAAAGAAAACAAAACAGTGAGCAATAAACATTTCACTTCAATATTTCACTAAGGCCGGACATACACGGTTCAAATCTTGGCCGGTTCAGCAGGAACTGGCCGAGATTTGATCCATTAATGGGAAAGCTGAAAGTAACAAGTTGATGATTGATCAACTTGGGTACAACCAGCCTGCCGGATTCTCTTGCGATTATCGCTAGTGGCTGCTATAGCCTCTAGTGATAATCACTGTCTACTCCTGGCCGGGATGACACGCACAGTGCAGCTCAGCCCCATCCTCTGCTCACGACGTCATCACTAGCTGTGATTGACAGCAGCTGTGTCTGAGCCAGTGAGGAGAGAGAAAGAAAGAGCAGCAATGTTGCTCTCATGCACCATGCTGAATCAACATCGGGCTCAAGTAAGTTTAAGCAGGGGCTGGGGGGGGGGGGGGGGGGAGAACAGTTTTTTTAACTTACATACATACAATACATATGCATACAATATACATAGAATTCATTAAGCTAAAAAAAAAATCTGCCTTTAGAACCACTTTAACCTGTCTCCCTTTTTTTCATCCAATTTCTTACATTATACCTGACTAGATATACCTTCTGTAATGGGACAGATTTCTATTGGTGGAGCCTGTAGACACACAACTTTTGGCTCCCAAAGCAACTCAGCTCTGCTAGGATCAGCTGTTTTGTTGGATCTAACCTTGCTTAGAACATTCTAAATATGTAAATAGGCTTATATGAGAAAACCATGTTTTTAGGTACACAAAATGTGTGGCCTATAACTAAACAGAGAAACACCAATTCCTGTTGCTGTGCAACAGGATTCTAATCTTTAATTTAAAAATCGAAACCTGATTGCTTGCCAGCGGTTTAGACATTAATGGCTGTGTGTTGAGTTATTTTGAGGGGACAGCAAATTTACACTGTTATACAAGCTGTACACTCACTACTTTACATTGTAGCAAAGTGTCATTTCTTCAGTGTTGTCACATGAAAAGATATAATAAAATATTTACAAAAATGTGAGAGGTGTACTTACTTTTGTGAGATACTGTATATATATATATATATATAGACACACCGTATATATGTTTCTATGAGGGGCGTTCAAGTCAAACTGGGACTTTTGAGTTTATATAATAATAGAACACATTTCAAGGAATGAAAACTGCATTTATTTTCAACATACTTCCCTGCTACATTTATACACTTATCCCAGTGTTTAACTAATGTCTGGAAAGCTTTGACATAGAAATATTTGTCAGTACCCCTGAACCATTCTAGGACAGCCTGCTTCACTTTGTCATCAGTGCTGAAATGCTGACCTTCGAGGATCACTTTTAAGGGTCCAAACAGGTGGAAAACACTCGGAGCGAGGTCCAGGCTGTAAGGGGGATGTGGCAATACCTCCAGGCCAAGTTTCTGTAATGTGCATATAGTACGGTGAGCAGTATGAGCTTGTACGTTGTCCTGGAGAAACAGGATGCCCTTAGTGATCAAATCAGGCCGTTTTTTGTCCAAAAGCACATCACTCAGAACAAGGCAGTAATATTCACTGTTGATAGTGACACCACGGGGTAGATAATCCACAAGAATAACACTATGTTTGTCCAAGAAAACACTTGCTATCACTTTACCTGTAGATGCACTTGTTTGAATTTTTTTTGGTGGTGGTGAGTCCGCATGCTTCCACTGCTTTGATGCCCATTTTGATTCTCGAATAAAATGATATGCCCAGGTTTCGTCTTATTGTAAAGATGCAATCCAGAAAGTCCAGGCCTGTCAAAACGCTTCTTCAATACAGTGCAGACTTCAACTCTTCTGTGCCGGTCAAAAGTAGAAAACTGTCTTGGTACCTAGCATGAGATAACTTTTCGAAAATGCATATGTTCATGAATGATTGTGTTCACCATTTCCACAGAAAGATTAGTTTATTGTACAATTTCACGACAGGTTATGCATCGATTATCCAGGATCAAGTGTTCCACATGCTGAATGTTCACAGGAATAACTGCTGTGGCCTGGGAACCACCACAGCCGGGATTATCACTGACGGACATACGGTCATTTTTGAAATGTTTACACAATTCAAATGTCTTACTGTGGCTGAGCGTCTCATCACCGTACTGTGCTTGAAGTCTTCTGTAGATATCCACAGGTTTTACGCTAACACTGTTGTCTGCCATCTTGATTAAAGGTGTCTGGACTGGCCTGCAACGTGTGCACCACCTATCAGTGATAGGACACATTGGACACTTACTACTGCATGTAGTAGTAGCATCCTTTTTTATACATGTAAAATGAAAAGTCCCCTCATATACAGTCAGGTCCATAAATATTGGGACATCAACACAATTCTAATCTTTTTGGCTCTATACACCACCACAATGGATTTGAAATGAAACAAACAAGATGGGCTTTGCCTGCAGACTTTCAGCTTTAATTTGAGGGTATTTACATCCAAATCATGTGAACGGTGTAGGAATTACAACAGTTTGTATATGTGCCTCCCACTTTTCAAGGGACCAAAAGTAATGGGACAATTGGCTGCTCAGCTGTTCCATGGCCAGGTGTGTGTTATTCCCTCATTATCCCATTTACAAGGAGCAGATAAAAGGTCCAAAGTTCATTTCAAGTATGCTATTTGCATTTGGAATCTGTTGCTGTCAACTCTCAATATGAGATCCAAAGAGCTGTCACTATCAGTGAAGCAAGGCATCATTAGGCTGAAAAAACAAAACAAACCCATCAGAGAGATAGTAAAAACCATCAGGTGTGGCCAAATCAACTGTTTGGAACATCCTTAAAAAGAAAGAACGCACCAGTGAGCTCAGCAAACACCAAAAGACCCGGAAGACCACAGAAAAAAACTGGTGGATGACAGAAGAATTCTTTCCCTGGTGAAGAAAACACCCTTCACAACAGTTGGCCAGATCAAGAACACTCTCCAGGAGGTAGGTGTATGTGTGTCAAAGTCATCAATCAAGAGAAGACTTCACCAGAGTGAATACAGAGGGTTCACCACAAGATGTAAACCATTGGTGAGCCTCAAAAACAGGAAGGCCAGATTAGAGTTTGCCAAACAACATCTAAAAAAGCCTTCACAGTTCTGGAACAACATCCTATGGATAGATGAGACCAAGATCAACTTGTACAGAGTGATGGGAAGAGAAGAGTATGGAGAAGGAAAGGAACTGCTCATGATCCAAAGCATACCACCTCATCAGTGAAGCATGGTGGTGGTAGTGTCATGGCATGGGCATGTATGGCTGTCAATGGGACTGGTTCTCTTGCATTTATTGATGATGTGACTGCTGACAAAAGCAGCAGGATGAATTCTGAAGTGTTTCAGGCAATATTATCTGCTCATATTCAGCCAAATGCTTCAGAACTCATTGGACGGCGCTTCACATTGCAGATGGACAATGACCCGAAGCATACTGCGAAAGCAACCAAAGAGTTTTTTTAAGAGAAAGAAGTGGAATGTTATGCAATGGCCAAGTCAATCACCTGACCTGAATCCGATTGAGCATGCATTTAACTTGCTGAAGACAAAATTGAAGGGAAAATGCCCCAAGAACAAGCAGGAACTGAAGACAGTTGCATTAGGGGCCTGGCAGAGCATCACCAGGGATGAAACCCAACGTCTGGTGATGTCTATGCGTTCCAGACTTCAGGCTGTAATTGACTGCAAAGGATTTGCAACCAAGTATTAAAAAGTAAAAGTTTGATTTATGATTGTTAATTTGTCCCATTACTTCTGGTCCCTTAAAAAGTGTGAGGCACATATACAAACTGTTGTAATTCCTACACCGTTCACCTGATTTGGATGTAAATAACCTCAAATTAAAGCTGAAAGACTGCAGTTAAAGCGCATCTTGTTCATTTCATTTCAAATCCATTGTGGTGGTGTATAGAGCCAAAAAGATTAGAATTGTGTCGATGTCCCAATATTTATGGACCTGACTGTATACATACTGTGCATATTACAGCATCAACAAACAGCCCTCATAAACAGTGTTTGACAGTGAAGGACTAGCCCAGCAGTCCAGTCTATATGGGAATCATTAAACATAAATTCTAGTTCATTATTCAGGTTTTTGATATGTATTCCATACAAAGTAACAGTGAATCTGACAACAATGTTGAGCATGTCATTATTTTTAAAATGAACAAACTGATCTGATACAAAAAGATACAAGGTAAGAAGAAAAAGGAACATTTTTAATGTCACTTCTGATTTTGCTTTGTAAGAATATTTTCATAGTATCTTTCTGTATCAGATGAGTTTGTTGGCTCAAAAAAGAGACATGCGTGAAACTGTTGCCAGTTGCATTGTTACTTTGCATTGAATACATGTTCAAGACTTGATAGCATTTACAATGGTCATGTAATCCTCATTTTTTGATTTATGTTTAATTTATATAAAAAATGCCTTGAGAGATAAATTGATGTTACATCACTCTTTTCCTCAATATCTCGGAAAATGCACCTTGCAGGGACAGTTTTTAAAATAGAACATTCCTCAAATTTGCTGTCAGCTGTAGTTCTGTTTTTCTGTAGCTTGCTTCTGTCATGGCCGAGCTGACCCAGGCTGTGGATGCGGTTGTTCAGTAGATGCCTGCAGCAGAAAACGAACATGTCATTAAGAATACAAGGAAACTAAGGGAGTGAAGTAAGTGTCAGCAGGGGAGAGATCCACAAATAGAAGGAGCTGGTGTTTATTAAAGCAGGTAATCTGACAGACTGGCTGATTATTGTTGTGCAGAAGAACTCTTTGTGGAGGTGAGCTGTACAGCATTTAAGCAACTATTCCATTCTCATAGATGGTTTACTATATACTACTAGAAGTGTTTTTTGACAATAAATAACACAATGTATTACAGAACTGTTAAATATTAATGTCTACGATATACAAAGTATTAAATAAAAAATAAATTTGCAATGCCTAAAATATTAGGCTGTGTACACCTGTTAAGAGTTTTTGAGAATACCTGATAGGTAACTCTACTTGGCAGGTTGAACTTTTGAGATTTAGTCTAATATTGCTCCTTTTGAACCAAGTATTCATACTTATAGGCATCCACTGCTCTTGTATACAAGCCCTAAAGACAGCAGCTCATGCTGGTAACATAAACTGCAGCACAGTTTAGTAAAGGAACTAGGGGGAATAATTCTATGTATAATACATTTGATTAAAAGACTGCATGGTCAAATGGAATATCCCAAATAAATCAGCACAATGTGGAATGCTGGAATTACATTGTTGGACATTATTATTATTATTATTTTTGCTTCAATTAAAGCCTTTTTTTACATTTGTTTTTTACACTATCATGAATGAGTTTTAAGTGGTACTATGCACTACTCATTCATGATTGATGTGGATTTACACCATGTGGTTTCAGGAAATGCGATAGCCATCTTACTCCTCCAGACCCTCGGTTCTTGCAGCTGCTGGCCTGTACAGGTATAGGGTATACCATCTCAGGAGGATTTCATACAGTGATGAGCCTGTTTACTCTGTAATCCTGTCAGTGTTTTTTAACTGTTGCCTTTTAAAAACAGTGGTGTAGTGGTTAGCACTTTCCCCTAGCAGCAAACGGGTTGCTGGTTCGAATCCCAATCACGACACTACCTGCCTGGAGTTTGCATGTTCTCCCTGTGCCTGCATGGATTTCCTCTGGATACTCCGGTTTCCACCGACCCTCCAAAGACATGCTGGTAGGTTAATTAGATCCTGTCTAAATTGGCCCTAGTATGTGTATGTATGGATGTGAGTTAGGGGCCTTAGATTGTAAGCTCCTTGAGGGTAGGGGCTGATGTGAATGTACCATGTATATGTAAAGCACTGCGGAAAATTGACGGTGCTATATATGTACCTGAAATAAATAAATAAAAATAATAAAATAAAAAATAAAATTGCTGACATACTGCACTTAGTTATCTTTTTCTTCAATAAAAGCCTTTTTTACATGTGCTTTTTACTTTCTCATGAATGAGCTTCAAGGGGTACTACTGTATTATTATTATTATTATTATACAGGATTTATATAGCGCCAACAGTTTGTTCAGCGCTATACAATATTAGGACAGACAGTAGAGTTACAGTACAATTCAATACAGGAGGAATCAGAGGGCCCTGCTCGTAAGAGCTTACAATCTAGGAGGGAGGGTTAAATGACTGTATGTACTAATCATTCATGTGTAGGAGTATGTTTATCTGGACACTATCCATTTCTATTCTATAGGCCTCCATTATCTGATAAGTCCCCCCTGCAGGTTTCCACATGTGGGAAGAAGGCTCAACATGGGGACAAGGTATCATGAAATGGAGGGGGGGGGGTGAGTGAAATTTCAATGGGGGGAAAAACCCCACTCCCTTGTCTCCAGGTTGAAAGGACAAGAGACTCATTCCCAAATCCTGTTCTGTCCTGTCATTTGGCATGGTAGTGGCAGAGACCAGAGGTTTGGGTGGGCAAAGTGGCCAATTTTAGCCAATTCTTTTACTCGTAGAATGTGAGCTCAACCTGAACCTAAAGCTCATCCCTAATAGAAGGTTATAAAACCAGTCTCAACTACTGTTTTTCCCCCTGCAAAAAAATGACAGCTTGTAACCCTTACTACATCTCACTTCTCCCCTCTCTCTCCATGGAAGCAAGCTTACCACCTTGGCAACTGACAAATTCATGCAGCTCTTTCTGTGGTGCTTATCAGTCTGCTTACTTTAAGATGGTTACATCATTCATGTGTTTCCAGCTGCCCTTATTTGTGGCAGGCCTTACAATACAGGCCTAAGAGAATGTTCTGTGTATTTCCTGATTTGTTGGTAGGCTATTAAAAAAATCGACATAGGAAAAGCAATCAGAATGATCACTTTCTGCTAGGTTTGTTGTTTGTTTCAAGATTATGAATCTATCACAATAGATGATCAGTTTCGACTCATCCACTTCACATACCAACATATTAAAATATTATAGAATTGCCCTGGCTTACAGGCACTTTGCAATTGTGACAAATACAGATTGATCAGTGCCTTGTATTCCCATAACTGGCAGGAACAATATGTTCATATTTTAATTGCACTCATAAATTCATCATTAAAAAGCATGATAGGAATTAAATAGTGCAATTACTGCATGAATGTGAGCAGCATGGTGAAAACAGTCCACTGCTTTAAGTGCGTAATGATGTGTTTCCTCACCCATTAAGACTTAGCAGAATGTGTTAGTTATACCATATGCATATATTACTTCAACAAGCTGAAATATCACCACCTACTTCTACCTGCAGTGAAATACATTCAGATTTGTCTTGTTTACATTGACTTAGTATACCAGTTCATTTAAGTGCAGATGATTTCATTCACTTAGTTTGAAATCAGCTTCTTTGTTTAACCTAAATAATGTGGTATCATGCTCTTGCAAAACGATGCAATTCGTCATATCTATTTATCCTACATTTTGTACACCTGTGTCTGAGTGTTTCTTTAAAGATTATGAATTATTGTTAATACAGTATACTACATTAATCAGAATTTTGCTACTCTATTTTTCTTTCTTTCGTCCATTGTTTTATATTTACTGTGGCTGCGGGACTAGTGGTCCATATAAATGGGCTTAAACTAGCCAATAAGGGGGCTTTGATAAGCCAACCCTCTCACTAATAAAAGGCTAGAAGGCACAGAGCAGCCATAGTGTCAATTTATTGGAAGCTGCTGTGGAGAAAGCAAAGGGAAAGCTGACAAGCTGCATAGGGTAAGAATATGGTTAGTTAGGAAACTACTTTAATTCTGATTGCCAAATCTTTGTGCAATCAGCCCCTTTGCTGCCTTTTTCTTAGTATTGAAGATTTTTTTTTTTTTGTGGTTGATTTGAGGTCAGAAGTCACTGACTGCTGTCCCCATCCATAGCACCCCTTTTTCCTTTTTTTTTAAAGGCTTCCCTTTAAGAAAATAGACTTTTGTTTCAGGGGCAGTGTTTTCGGCTTTCCGGTTCTTTTGTCGGGTTTTTATTTTTGTTTTATGTTGATAGGGCATTTTTATGTTTGGGGTGCTCAAAGTGGAGCCTTTACTTGTTACTGACAATTTATAAATGAAACTGCCTCTCGTTTGCAGTATGTCATTGCTTTGTTTGAAAGAAAAATAAAATAAGTGCAAGAACAATGTGCACCTAAACCACGTCATATTATATAACTCACATTCAAAAACATCCCCCTAGCCCCATAGTAAAGATACAAGTTGGGCATACACTGGTTAGGTCTATTATCCCTGATTAAAACTATCATGTTACTGGTCAAATTACACTAATGTATCCTCCTTAGTATCTTAATTCTTGTAGTAAACTTCAAACCTGTGATCTTTGTCTTTAGTAAATTTAGGCCTTGTCTTTCTTTTTAAAATTGCCTTGCTGCTGGCCATTTTTACACTGTGTCATACTTGTAATGAAACACCTGCCTGTACTATTTTTCTCTAGCACATTTCTATCAGTTCTTCATAATTAAAAATGCCCTATTGCTGGGCATTTTTACATTGGTGTATCAAAACTGTAGGAGATCAGCAGCACTGGGAATTAAGAAGAATGGAAAAAAGGTGAAAACCATGGATGAGCTCAAGTTTCGGTATGAACACATTAAATTACATCACCCACCCCATTCACTTACATTGCCAGAAATCTCTGGCCATGTGGACAAAGGGGCAGAGAGAGAGTTTAATTTAAAAAAAAATGCATATGGGACCCACTAAAAATCTATATCAGATCCTTAATCCAAGCATGCAACCTGGGTGGCCAGGAAAGGAGGTGGTGAGTATGTGGCCCCCTCCCTTCTTACCAATTCCAGGCCACATCTTCTCAACATTGGGAAATACCTTGCCAGTGGGGATCCCCCGGACAAAGCACCTTGGCCCATGTTGATGAGGACAAGGGCCTCTTCCCCACAACCCTGGTTCAGTGGCTGTAGGGTCCTTTGTTTGGGTTAACTGTCTGTCTGTCTGTTTGTCTATCAGAATGTGGAAGCCTCCTTTTAGCAATAAGCCCCCCTTTCCTGGCCAGCCAGGCTGCAATGCTTGGATGCCTAGTATGTATTTTCAGGGAGACCCACTTAAATCTTTTCTGTTTTATTTTCACAAGGCCCCCCTTAAACACCATACCAGACTCAAATGGTCTGGTATGCATTTCGGGAGGGACTCTATGAATTATTTTTTCTATTATTCTTGATTTAGCATGTATTACAGCAAAAGTGACATTTACAAAAAACAAACATATATAGCAGACACTTGTGCACATTTTTTTTTTTAAACAAAGAAGCTGTCAGAGACATGTTATTTGCCCATAATTTTATACATTTTTTCTTGTCAGTGCTGCTGTACATCAGATACATTTGCCCCTTCATAGGCAGGATTAAGGCACTCTCGGGCATGTTGTTTAAATTAATTGGGTATTTTTAATTTTTCTCTTTAAAGCATTTAAAAATCACTGCTCCTGGCCATTTTTTTTTTTTTGCATTGGTACATGTTCGCCAGGGCAGTGCTCACCCTTTATGCTATTTTTTAATACACCTCTTTGCCTGTTAGCCCTGAAAATGGGCATTTGAGATTTGACAGATTTGGCTCCCATTGATTTCAGTGGGGTTTAGGTTCAGCATTTGAACTTTGAAATTTACTAAACCCTGCTCAAACTGAACCCAGTTCAGTTTGATTCCTCATTAGGGATGGGCCGAACACCCCCCAGTTTGGTTCGCACCAGAACATGCGAACAGACAAGAAATTTGTCGGAACATTCGAACACCGTTAAAGTCTATGGGATCTGAACATGTAAAATCAAAAGTGCTAATTTTAAAGGCTTATATGCAAGTTATTGCCATAAAAAGTGTATGGGGACCCGGGTCCTGCCCTAGGGGACATGTATCAATGCAAACACAAGTTTTTAAATCGATAGTTTTTTCGGGAGCAGTGACTTTAATAATGCTTAAAGTGAAACAATTAAAATAAAATATTCCTTTAAATATTGTGCCGGGGGGGGGGGGGGCTCCCTTGGTCTGCCTGTAAAAGGGTGCACCTCTGTGATGTTTAGAACAGTGCCAGAGCAAAATTACATTTGTGAAGGAAAAATTGTCATTATCATGACTGTAGTGTATTGTCGGCTCCCGGCAATATACAGAAAAAACACAGAAATAATTTGCATAGGGTCCCCCTACCCCGGCCCAAACCAGGCCCTTCGAGTCTGGTATGGATTTTAAGGGGAACTCCACACCACAATTAAAAATTTTTTTGTTGTGGGGTCCCCCCTAAAATCCAAACCAGACCCTTATCCGAGCATGCAACCTGGCCAGACAGAATGTGGGGGACAAGCGAGCGCACCCCTCTGAACCGTACCAGGCTACATGCCATCAACATGGGGAGTATGGGTGCTTTGGGGCAGGGTGCATTGCGCCCCCACCCCAAAGCACCTTGTCCCCATGTTGATGGGGACAAGAGCCTCTTCTCCACAACCCTGGGCTGTGGTTGTGGGGGTCTGCGGGTGGGGGGCTTATCGGAATCTATAAGCCCCCTTTAATAAGCGGGCATCCAGATCCTGGCCCCCCTATCGGGTACATCGTACCCCTACTAATTCACCAAAAAGTGTCAAAAAAGAAAAAAACACAGGAGACAATTAGGGACAAGTTCTTTATTATATTCCACTTCAATCACGGTACACGACAGACCCGAAAAAAACCCCCAAAAACGCAAAAGCTCCTCCTCCATGGGAGGGCTCCCACAGACTGAGCTCGGTTTGTTGTGTAAGTTTATTTATAGTAAAGGGCGGGGCCACCCGATGACATAATTGAGTGACCCACTCCTCTGATGATACACATTGTCAGAAGGGGGCCCCACCCTTCACTATAAATAAACAGTCAAAACAAACCGAGCACAGACGGCGGCAGCCCTCCCACAGAGTAGGAGCTGTGTGCGCCGCCTGCACACTATACATTGGGGGCCGAAGTCACGCTGAACACCCCATAATGTTCTAAATTCGGGGATCAGATGAACAACGGAAGTTCGGCTCCAACGTATGCTCGGGCCGAACCGTTTGCCCATCCCTACTCCTCATTAGGAAAAGCAAGTATCTTACTAAAAAATTTGACGATGTTACAAATGTAACAAATGTTAACGATGAACAGTACTTTTGTAAAGGAAACTATTTTAAAGTGTGTAAAAACCCTAACAATAAACTTCTCTAATTTGATCCCTTTTGGTCTAATAAATATAATAAGAAAAATATTTTCTATATGTTCAATAAATGCAAAAATGACCCATTGATCCTGGCAGAAATACAGTGAGTTTCTAACCTCATGTGCTGAATGTGCCACTTAAGAATCCATTGCTGGTAGTTCAACTCAGATGACATTGCTGCAGCTGAACTGGAAAACAGTTATAGTGGAAGTAAACCCTCCTATTCTTTACAACCAAGGAAGCTGCCATGTTAGCCCCTGTTAGATCTGCAGTTGCCATGGTTGTGGGCGGGGCCTACTTGTCCTAAGCAGGGACCCTTTAAGAACATTCTTGCTAATGCCCAAGAACTAGGTGGGGGCCAGGTCGCAGTCATTCAAGACTCAGCACCCAAGGCTTAGAAGGGAGCCATTCGCCCTGCACAGTTACACTGTAAAATGCTTAAGAACTTCTGTGTAAGGTCACTTCTAAGGGAACACTGCAGAGCCAGTGCCCACTCCACCAGCTCAGCCATGCTTTGCCACCTCACACCCAGTGACAATATAGAACAGCATTCATTCTTTGTGGATCCACCTCTCTTACTCTCCCAGTATTCCCAGCCAGGTATACAGACTCCCTGTGCCGTGAGCTTGGTCCTAGACACAAAGGGGCACCATTCGCTTGAGAGTGGGTCAGACCACCAACTCACTCACTATCAGATGACACCATCACTCTGTTGAAAGAACAACAGCATGTAATGTAAAGTACTGTGAACTATATACTATATGCATTATACTTATCTATGCAGCAGGTGGTGCTGTAGTAATATAGTGTTATAGCATGTGTTCCATGATATAACAGGATGTATATTCTATCTATGTTCAGTGCACTTGTTTGTATTAAGATATGTTCTGATATTTCTCTGCATCCAAGAAGCTTCCAGCGTATAATTTCAACACTCTGACAACAGGTTATGAGCCCAGCGCATTCAGCAGGCACCCAGCTCTGGAGAAGATACTGCAAGTCTGTGAGTACTGTATACAAGTTACTGGAAGATGGCAAGCGGTTCAGATATGAAGTTTGCAATAGCAAAGCTGAACAATGCTAATTTCCAGCTGTGGAAATTTAAACTAGAAATGTTTCTCAGCAAGGATGACTTGTGGCAAGTGATGAATACAGACAGGCCCACAAACGGAGAGATGGAGGACTGGGACAGAAGAGATAGGCAGGCTAAAGCAACCATAAGCTTACTAGTGGAAGATGATCAGCTTATCCACATAACAACAAAGAAAACAGACAAAGGTATGTGGACTTCATTACAAAAACTGCATGAGCGTTCAAGCCTCAACAGTAAGTTGTTTTTGCTATGAAAGCGGTATAAGATAAGACTAGAAGAAGGCCAGCAAATGTGTAACCATGTGAAAGCTATGCTAGAGATCATAGAGTAGCTACGGGCCATTGGAGAGGACATCAAAGATTACCATATTGTTGCCCTGCTCCTCTGCAGGCTTCCAGAGACATATACTGCTCTTATTAACGCTTTAGAAACCAGACCCGAGCAGGAACTAACACTGAAATATGTCAAAGGCAAATTGATTGATGAATATGACAGATGAAAAGGAAATATGCACCATGATGACAAAGCTATTAAGATGTACAAAGGTACAAAGTACAACAAAGAAAGTAGAACTGGTTTTCATTGTAAAAGGACCGGTCACTTAAAAAAGGACCGTTCTCTCTGGAAAGCCGAGCAGCTAAAGCTACAGCTATCCACAAAAGAAAAAGTCAACAGCAGCCACAAAGGAAACTGCAGACACATCATTGAGTGACACATCATTGAGTGATGCCTTTAAAGTGATACAAGCAGCAAGCCACGTGGCAGGTGCATAGACTCAGTGATGAGACCTTCTTCACAAACATTGATTACAGTGCAAAAGACAACGTTTTCCTAACAAACTGGAAAAGCATCACTGCAGAAGGTAAAGGCCATGGCTTCCTGAGCTGCATTACACAACAAGGCAAGGAGTATCTTTGTAAAGAAAGTGCTGTATGTTCCAGAACTAGAAGGCAGCCTTCTATCAGTGAAAAAGTCTTGCAAACAATGTTCTCACAGTTAAGTTCAAGGGAGATGAATGCACAATTCACAATAATAAGCGATGCCTCGCAAAAGGAAAACTGGATGATCATCTATACAAGCTTATCACCACAGACCAGCAAGCCAATATAGTCTCTAACGACCTACACAGCAAATGTATTTACTTATGGCATAGGCGGCTGGGGCACAGAAGTTCAGAAGCTATACAGGACATTATAAAGAGAGGTTTATCAGAATATTTGAAAATAATGCCTTGTAAAGTGCTCATGAAATGCAAGTGCTTTATTGAAGCAAAAGCCACACATGCTCCCCTTCCACAGGCATCTCAAAGAAAAACTACCCACCCCCTACAGCTCATACACATTGACGTATGCGGTCCAATGAAAATTCCCACGTCAGATGGGAACAGATATCTACTGACTTTCATTGATGATTATTCCAGGTACACAACTACTTATCTGGTGAAACACAAGAATGAAACATGAGAGAAACTTCAAAAGTTTGTTTCCATGTCTAGCAACAAATTCCAACGGAAACCAGGAATAATACTCACCGGCAATGGAGGAGAATACATAAGCAAAGAAGTGGCCTCATATCTGAAGAGACAAGCAATAGTACACCAAACAACCACACCATACACTCCTGAACCAAACGGTGTAGCAGAAAGGAAAAATTGCACTCTTATAGAAATGGTCAGGTGCATGTTGTTGGATGCCAACCTACCTCACAAGTACTGGGGAGAAGCAGTCATGACTGCAACCTACCTACAGAACAGACTACCCACAAGAGCCATTAAAACTACTCCATTCGAAATGTGACATGATTCAAAGTCTAATAAAAAACCCAAACAACTCCTGCGCTCGGATTCGTCAACCAAGAGACAATGGAGAGTACAGAAAAGGTCCTTTGTAAGCGTAGCATTTTCTCTGCACTTAGTGGCCTTGCTGCCCTCCTCAGGACCATGGAAATCCAAAAGGTACTAAAGAAAGAACATAAGAGAGGGGCGCACCGACCTAGTGCAATACCATTAAACCGTTTATTAAAAACAATAGAATAAAATATAATATATTAATAGAATAAAATATACTCACCATTTGTGAGTATATTTTATTCTATTGTTTTTAATAAACGGTTTAATGGTATTGCACTAGGTTCGTGCGCCCCTCTCTTTTTTCTTTGTTATCGATCAAAGTCTAACATAGGACACATCAAAGTGATTGGATGTAAAGCATATGCCTATATTTCAAGTTAAAAGTGATCCAAGCTGGAGAGCATAGCCATAGAGGGCAGTCTAGTAGGCTACAGTGAGAAAATTAAGGGTTACAGAATCCTACACCCAAAGACTGAAAAAGTGACAATAAGCCATAGTGTTTATTTTAATTAGATCCCATCATCAGAAACACCAATCCCTGAATGCTGTGAAGTGAATATGCCAAGCAAACTAGAAGAAAAGGTTGACTAAAGTGAACCAGTGCAGGAGTCAGAACAAGAGGTGGAACTTACAATGCCTTAATCGAGTTCCCCACCAGATCCTGCCGAACTACCTGAAGTCGGATGACCCACCCGGACTACAAAGGTGATACCACCTCACAAGCTGTGATACATTGTGAAAACACACAGCATACTTGAACCAACATCCTGGGAAGACATAGAAAACTGCCAAAACTTGAAGCCAATAAATGGAGAAAGGCGGCAGAAGAAGAATTAAAGTCACTTCAAGAAAGTAAAACCTGAACACTCACAGGGTTCCCTCCTAACCGCAAAACTATAGGAAGTAAGTGGACTTTCAAAGTAAAGTCAGATGCAGACGGGAATACCTGCAAATATAAAGTTAGACTAGTAGCTAAGGGTTACTCCCAGAAATTTGGTGACGATTACGATGCAACATTTGCTCCTATTGTAAAACACTTCACCATCAGAGCACTTCTTAGGGTTGCAGCCGGGAAGGGCATGCAAGTCAAACACCTAGACGTTAAAACTGCTTTCCTATATGGAGACATTAAAGAAGATCTCTACATGGAGCGACCACCAGAGTTTGAGCAAAGAGATATCCTTGTATGTAAACTTCAGAAGAGCATCTACGATCTTAAACAATCTGCAAGGATGTGGAATGAAAAAGTGAATGACGTGCTTACCAAAGAGGGATTCTCAAGAAGTAAAGCAGACCCCTGTCTCTACTCCAAGAATCAAGAAGACAGATGGATATATATCCTTATCTATGTCGATTACATTATAACCTGTTTTGAACAAGAAGGGGATTACAATCAGATAGTTCACAAGCTGAAAAAAAATTTGAAATCAAGAAGCTAGGGAAAATTAGCTACTATCTGGGAATCCAAATAGAGAGATGGAAATTATCTTCTCAACCAATCTCAGAAAATCTCATCAATCTTGGAACAATTCCATATGCAAGATGCAAAGGAAATGAAAACTCCTATGGAACCAAAAGAGCAATGAACAGTGGCGGCTTGTGATATTTTGTTTGGGGGGGGCGGAAAACAACCACCCCCCGCGGCACCTCAAAACCCTCCTGCGCGCTGTATGCCAGTCCACCGGCACTTACCCCATTGGAGATGGGGATCGTGGGCACATTGGGGATCGGCGAGTACACAGCCAAAGGGATCGGCGGGCACTCAGCGTCAGGGATCAACGGGCACATTGGGCAGGGGATCAGGCTGTGGTGGGCATCTGGCAGCATCTCCTGTGCCCTCTTCTCTTCTGAGATCAAATCGGCTTCCGCTGTGTGTCTCCTCCCCTCCTCCTAGGCGTCCAATAGGATCACCTGTCCTTTCAGCCAATCAGGTGATGGGTATCAGACCCACTTCCCAATTGGCCAGGATGAGGATCAGTGTTGCAACAGTGAATATTCATTCGCTGTTGCAGCACAACTGGTTAAGCTCCTGAAAGGGGCCGGGTGAATGGATAGGGAGGGTGGCGGCGGTGTTGGTGGGTTGGCACCCGTGCACCCACAATGCACAGGCCACCACTGGCAATGAAGCAGAAAACTTGCTACCCACAATGATATGTATGGCAGAGCAATCGGTAAGCTGCTCTATGTTGCCACTGTGACAAGACCAGATGTAGCCGCAACAGTGGGCATACTATGTAGGAAAGTCTGAGCTCTCTGTCAGTGTGACTGGAAGTGATTCAGTACCTCAAAGGAACAATTCAGATGAAGTTACGGTTACCAGCAACATCGAATCAAAAACTGGTCGGATATGTGGATGCTGATTGGGCCGGGGACTGTACAGCCCGCATGCCACGTTTGTCATCTGTCCTCCTCATGGGTGGGCTGCTGTGCGCAGCAGGAGACCACCACCAGGCAGTAAGTGCAATAGTTGTCATCATCATCATCAGACAGGTACTGACTGAGTCTGGCACTAACAGATAGAACTACTAGTATAATATTATATATCCTCATTATGTGCACTGCAAAATTATGACTAATAATAATAAATAATCAAGAATCTAATGATGGTGATTTGATTGACATAAACATCAAGTGACCAGACCATGCCATTTCATTAATAATTATGGCTTATGTAGGTCTTATTGTCTTAGTGATTGATTCACATCACAACAGCTTCATTGTTTTTGATACCTTTTTTTGTATGTTTTATGGTTTTGCTCATCACTGCCCCGCACACATGCATGCTTGACTGCATGCAGCCAGCAGCCATGCCATGCATTACATCATGTGTGTGGGGCAGTGATGAACAAAACCAAAAATCATACATAAAAAAGGTATCAAAAACAATGAAGTTGTGATGTGAATCACCTACATAAATAAACCATAATTAAATTAATGAAATGGCATATGACATTCGTTGTCATGAGGGGGCGGGATGTTATGTTATGGGGAGATTTGTTGTTGTAGTTTATATAATATTGGCTGAGGCTGGTGCCGCACATAGATAAATATTCAGTAAGTGCAATATAGATTTTATATCATTCTATAATATTAATGAATACCTTTTTCTATTATTATTATTTCATAAATTAATGGTTTATGTCTTAGTGATCTTTTCACAAATACTTCATTGATCCTTTTTTTGTATGATTTTTTTATGGTTTTGCTAATCACTGAACTTGTAGCCCTCTTTTGGGATGGTTCCTTTAGTTAGTTATTATAGTGGTAATGGACGGTTGAGAATTACCATACCAAATAGAATATTGCTATTCGCTATACCTATTGGTGAGAGAACCAGAACCTTTGCCAGTAAGTAAATATACTGCAGTGCTGTCAAAGCTCAGCCCCTTCCACTATAGCTGTTTAGATCAGAGAAGCAGAGGCAGAGCTCAGATCACGTGACCTGGCTGAGTGACCGTCACTGACCCACCAGGCTAGAACAGATTGCAGATAAGATGAGGGCACATTGTTTGTTTAACACTTGCATAGCGACAGCGTAGGGGACGGGGTCGGGCGGGATAGGATGGATTTGTGACTTTTATAGGAAACTTGTTGCTTTAACTTCTGGTCGTGGCTTAGTCACTCAGGGGTTTTTTTTGTGCTTTTTTTTTAATACTGACAGAGTTTGTTGACGTCACCCTTAGCTATCTGTCGTTACATGGCACGTTAAAGTAAAATGGCAAAAGGAGACCAAAAAGAATGAGAGATAAAAAATGCACCTAGCATTTTAAAAGCAAACATCTGGACACATTTTGGCTTTTATGAATAACCAGGGAAGCACAAATTGGACAAATCATATGCTGTGTGTAAAGCCTGTCACACAAAAATGAAATATCTAGGGAATACTACTAACTTGAGAAACCATGCTAACTGTTTTCACTCAGAGATGCTAACACCTGCTGCTGCCACCATCTCCAGTGCCACATCAACTGCCAGTACCACTGGCAAGGAAATAGACCCAGCTCAGCCAAGAATTGATGCAATACTGTCAACTTTGCCGCCCAACTCTGAAAAAGGGAAGAGAATAACAAAAGCTGGGGCAGCTTTCATAGCTAAGGACCTATGGCCTTACTCTGTTGTGGACAACACCAGGTTTCACTACCTGTTGAAGACAATAGAGCCACGTTACAAGATCCCATCACAAAGTCAATGTTATACTTGCACTCTACCATGAAACCAAAGCTCAGATAATTGCGTCAATGGCCTAAGCAAGTCGAGTCGCAATAATGTGTGATTCATGGACTTCAGTCACGACAGAGCCTTATGTTGCAATAACAGGACATTACGTTAAGGACTGGCTGATCTTGTTGCATGTACTGCAAACGAGAGCCATTTATGAGTCTCACATGGGTGCTCATCTGGCGGAGCTACTGTCTCATGTCGTAGAAGAATGGCAGCTGACCGATATATCTGTAGTGCTTGTGTCGGACAATGCGTCAAACATGATAGTTGCAGCTCAAGTTGGAAAATTCCATTACACATAATCTTGTTTTCCAGCGGGCGCTGAAAGTGGCCACGCTCTCCAGGCTTCTTGGCAGAGTGCGAAGGATATCCACATTCTTTCTCCGCAGCACTATGGCAAGCCACTGGCTAAAAGAGGAACAGAAATGTCTTGGCTTGAAGAATCATAAGCTGATAACTGATGTGTCAACAAGATGGTACAGCTCATAAGACATCCAGCAGTTTCTCTCATTGCCCCTCTAAATGTACAACTTCATCAGAGTATGACAAACACCATGGGAGACACACCCATAATCCATGAGATTAAGAATGCCATCAGAACAGATCTGAAGACGTACAGCAGTGAGGCAGAGCCTTCATACAGCCTCTGCACTGGATCCTCGCTTTAAGGGACTGCCTTTTATCCTCACAGAGAAGGAGAGATTGGAGATATACAGAGGAGTGACTGAGGAGGCTGCATCCTTGGAGGTAATTTGAATTTCATCATGTTTCTTTAAACAGCATTGTCACTACATTGTCATAAGCCCCGCTTCTAGTTCTTGCGGTGCGGGAACTGCACCGGTCCGATTCCTGTGCATTTTCCTTGCCCCATCAGAATCACAGGCAGTTCATCACATTTTCTTAATGCTATTTTCTATTCTTTTGTTCAAACACAGATTACATCTAATAAGAGGACACATGAGGATCAAGTGACTAGGAGAAAACTCTGGAAGAAGAAACACCCATCGAGGAGGACAACCATTCTCCATCTCCTCCCAAAAGAAGGTCCAGATTGCTGCTCATGACTTTGCTGGGACAGTCTTTCACTGACACTGAAGGTACAATAGAACCCAAGACCCCCTATGCCAAGGCTGAAGGGGAAATGGAAAAATATCGTAAAGCCCCACCTCTGCCTCTCACGGAGGACCCTTTGAACGTGAGCATGAGGTCATATTTCCCCTCCTTTCTCAGCTGTCAAAGCAATACTTGTGTATCCCAGGTACAAGCGTGTCTGCAGAGTGGGTTTTCTCCACTGCAGGAGATGTGGTAACTGCAAAAAGAAGCACCCTGAAACCAGAGCATGTGGATCAACTAGTGTTCCTACAGAAAACTACACATTCCCAAATGCTGAGCAGCACTGCAATGATCCAATGGGTTTTTTGTTAAGATTTTGGCACATCCAGGAAGTGATTTCGTTGTCATGTCTGCCCCAGTGCCCACTGCCCACTGCCCACTCAAGTTCACATATTTTTTGAAGCACTGTCTGCCACTCAGATTTTGTTTTTGAAGATTGTCCATATTCACCTTTTTCAAAAAAAGTCTAAGGGTTAATTTAATGCCAAGCCTCATCCCCTCTCCCCCCTCTCTTTCTCCCCCCCTTCCTTCTTCCCTTCCCCCTCCCTAACTCCCTCCCTTCCTCTTTCCCTCTCTTCCTTCCACTCCTTCCCTCTCTCTCCCTCTCCCCCTCCCTCCCTTCCTCCCCGTCCTTCCCTTCCCCTCTCCCCATCTCTCTCTCTCCTCTTATTTCCTTCTCTCTCTCCTTCTTTCCTTTCTTCTTTCTCTCTCCCTTTTTCCCTCTCCTTCTCCCCGTCTCCCATCTCTCTCTCTCCCTTTTCCGTCTCTCTCCTTTTTTCCTT